>JAANDH010000368.1:263047-282623 GCA_011799765.1 Nymphaea thermarum
TACATATCATGAGAAAGACTTAGAAAAACTGAACACCTTAGCTTGAAGATCCTCTTGAGTGAAGCTCCAAGATGATGCCTCCAAAGAGGTTGTAACTTGCTCCAAGTTGAAGAAGAAGAAAAATGGAAAAAGGAAGAGGGAGAGAGAGAGAGCTCAAGAGAAACCCTAAGTCTTCAAGTGAGAATACTCTAGGGTTTCTTCCAAGGGCCTCTCTTGCCCAAGAGGGAGGAAATGGGGGGTATTTATAGAAGATTTTGGAGCCAAAACCCTAAATTTGAATTTTTTTGAATTTCTCCCCTTTTCCATCCGAATTTCACATAATTTTAAAGTATTTTAAAAAAGAAATAACTTAAAAAGACCAAAATCACCCTCTAAAAGGAGTTTCTTTTGTCAAAAGGAGGTGCAAATGGGTCTTGCCCACCAAAAGACCAAAATCTCCCTCTAAAAGAAGTTTCTTTTGTCAAAAGGAGGGGCAAATGGGTCTTGCCCACCAAAAGACCAAAATTGCCCACTAAAAGGACTTTCTTTTGTCAAAAGGAGGGGCAAATGAGTCTTGCCCACCAAAAGACTAAAATTACCCTCTAAAAGGAGGTTTTTTGGTCAAAAGGAGGGGCAAATGGGTCTTGCCCACTAAAAGACTAAAATTACCCTCTAAAAGGAGGGTTTTTTGGTTAAAAGGAAGGGCAAATTAGTCTTAAATGATCTATTTGGATTTGAACTTGGGTTTTGGATCTGAAAGTAGTATTTCAGATTTAATTTGGATCTAAAATTTGTATTTTGGATTTAATTTGGATCTAAAATTTGTATTTTGGATTTAATTTGGATCGAAGAGTTGTATTTTGGATTTGAATCTTGTGCCTAAATTTGAATTTCGCACTTGGATAAAACATCATAATCTTTTGAAAAAAATTTGGGGTGATTACACTAAACAAACCTAACAATTAAGTATTGGGTTTGTGAAAGTCAAAGCATATTTGGAACCTAAGGATAAAGTTTTTTGAGGTGGGGGACCAATGACAGGCGTGAGATGCAATGCATCAAGTGGATGTGATTTTACACGTCGGCTGATGTAATTCATGAGATGGTGTGTTATGAGAGGCTAGATGATGTCTCCATCCAAGCTCGGACGGCTGGGGTAGAGCTAAAAATTTTTTGTTGGGGGGTTCGAATGAAATTTTCAAAATTACACTAACAGTGAAGCTGGTTTGAATGGTCAGGTCCGAGTTTCGGGTGTCGAGCCGGCCTGATGCACAGGCTTAGCTTTAACCGGTAGGTCCCACGAGAAAGCGCCAGCGAATGAACAGTAGATTTGGATGTTCCAGGGCCTTGTCAAGTCACTTGGTTCATAAAATATTTTGCTTTCATTTCCTTTTCCAACAGTGAAAGTATACAGCTCTTCCTCATTTCCTATTGGAACTTAGAGATGAAATGTCGTGGTCGATAACCTCTCATAAGTCAGTTGGTACGTAAGCACAGACTTAGAGAAGATTGGTGTACCAACATGGCGTGCGATCGGCTTCAAAAATATGGAATTTATCTTGCTAACATTTGTTTGTTTTGTAGGAAAGTGGAAGAATCAAGTAATCACATTTTTATAAGCTATACAAAAGCAAAAATGTGGAATTTATCTTGCTAACATTTGTTCGTTTTGCAGGAAAGTGGAAGAATCAAGTAATCACATTTTTATAAGCTATACAAAAATAAAAATGAGGAATTTATCTTGCTAACATTTGTTTGTTTTGTAGGAAAGTGAAAGAATCAAATACTCATATTTTTATAAGCTATAGAAAACAATAAAATAAAAATGTGACATTTGGTTGTCCAAAGTTTGGGATCTCAAGGATCCCTGGTAGAGAGACGTCCTTTGAATTGAAACGTTGGATAGATGTTAAGGTCCGATGCAAATGAAAAAGGAAATGCTGAAAATTCGAGTTTCTAGTGGTGTGGTAGCATAGACACAAGATAATGCATGACGAAACCTACATATGGAGGACCTGTTCAAAGGTTTTTAGTGGCATTAGCTTTAAATTTTACCGACGTTTTGCACCGTCAATGAAAATGTTAACATTTACTGACGGACTTATAATGCATGACGAAACCTAGATTTGGAGGACCTGTTCAAAGGTTTTTAGTGGCATTAGCTTTAAATGTTACTGACTTTTTGCACCGTCAATGAAAATGTTAACATTTACTGACTGACCGTGTTGTCTGTAAGGGTTTGGTTTCCATTGACGGTTGTGACCGTCAGTACAAAGCTAAGTCTTTCTGATGGTATGCATCTGACAGTGAAAGCTTCAACGACTTCATCTATAACATTCACATCCGTCAGCAAAACTGTAACTTTTTGTTACTTTAACCACGTTTTCTACCGTCAGTAAAGGTAAGACAGGTGGTGTGATTCCCGGGGGATGATTTTTCTCAACTTAGTGAACTTGAAGGCTGGTGAACAGCATGTATCACCTACTGCATTCATGGTATCATGGCGGCCACGTTCAAGTTGAGGAGAGGCATTTCTGGAGGGTGACCTTCAGTAGCACAAGGAATATGGAGGATCACTTCTGAGCATTCTTTCATCTCTAAAGATACTTTTGTAAGAAAGCTCAGTCAACACTTGGAAGGGAGAAAGGAATCAGCAGAATTTTGCACACCGCTGCTGATAGAATCAAAGTTGGAAGAGGCTTCGCTCCTGGAGCTCGACGTTTTAGTCAAGCTGCACTGGGCAGTTTCTGATGATGCTTTTGTGCGGTTTAAGAGCTAAGAGGTAACATGTAACCATGCTTTTTGGTTTTTTGGGTTATGAAGGGTTGAGTCAATTCTTGGCATCTCCATATTGTCAATAGTGGAGCTCCTGTGTGACTAGGACTGCACAATGAGCCGAGCCAACTCGGGCTCGACTCAAAGTCGCTCGAAAAAAACTTGACTAATGCTCGAGTCGTTTATAAACGAGCCGAATTTGAACTTACAAAGATACTTGAAACGATAAACGAGTCGAGTTTTAGTTTTAAGAAGTCGACTCGTTTATATTCGACCCGACTCGCAAATCGGTACTCCATATAACATTGCAAAAACCGGTTCACTGAATCACCGGTTTTTAACTTCTAGGGTAAAAACAAATTTTCACAAGTTACAAAAGCTAACACTTACACGACTAAATGAGTCGAGTTCGAGCTCGATTTTGTATAGTCAAGTCAAGCTCGAGCTTGATTTTGTGTAGTCGAGTTGAGTTCGAGCTTGTTATAAGGAGCTCGACTCGAGTTCGAGCGAGCTGACCAAGATACTCAAACCGATCGACTCCTTTATACTCGACTCAACCCATAAACCGGTACACTATAATATTGCCAAAACCGGTTTACCGAATCACCGGTTTTTAACTTTTAGAGTAAAAACAAAATTTCACAAGCTAACACTTACACAAATTAATACTTACATGAGTTGAATGAGTTAATGCTAAATGAGTTAATGCATAAGCGAGTCAAATTGGTTAAATGAGTCGAGTTCAAGCTCGATTTTGTGTAGTCGAGTCGAGCTCGAGCCTGCTATAAGGAGTTCGACTCGAGTTCGAGCCGAGCTCGATCTGGCCAAGCTAGGGCTCGACTCAGCTTGTGTGCAACCCTATGTGTGATTGGTGTGGGTGTCTACCTATGCCAGCCCTTGAAGTTTTTTATTGTTATTGAGCGGGACATGGGTCCAGCCACAGGCCCACATGTGGTGCCCACACCAGATCTAGGTCTGTGCCCCGCAAGCACTCATTCTAATAAACTAAACACCAGTTAGTGCCCCTCAACCAAATTTTCTAGTTCTGCTGCTGCATATTGTGAACATCAATATTGATTTTGTGATAGGGTGGGGCTAAACCCCCAAGAAGCTGCTACTGCAAGTGGTAGATATGTTTTTTATGATGAAACGACTCCTAAGGATGCAAAATGCAGCTGAGTTAGAATAGGGTCATATCTCTGTTAGATCCAAGTAATTTAGAAGTCTAAGATCTTATTGGTTTTATGTTGTTTCCTTTGTGCACAGGATTAATTTGGGTTACTGCGCAAGGGTAGAATACCATGTTGAGGAGGATTTTTTTTTTCACTCGATGGAGCAGATGTGTCAGCAACTGGAGAAACAGTTGCGCCATTGATAGACTATTTATTTCAAGCAAATGGATCCTTGTTAACTGTCATCTTATCTTCTTGTTATAACTAAATCCTGATGAGAATCATGAGATTCCCCTCTGTGAAGACGTTGATGTTATCCGATTCTTGATTTGGTTTTCTGAGTGAACTTTCAAATGAGAAAAGGCGGTAGTTGAAACCGGCGGTGGCGGGGTTTAAGTTCATCCAAATGAGGATGCTTATCTTCCAAATAAGGTTCATGATTATCCAAGTGATCATGCTTATCCTTTTAGAAACAAACTCATAAATTTGAGATGTTTCGGATGGTTGGGTGATGAGAAATTGATCGGGGCATTTGATTAAGGAGCTTGATTACCAGATCTCCTCAAAGATGTTTGTCTCACGGTAGGCTGAATCTCTCCTTCCGTGAGAGAGACAACGCGGTGGAGGCTGGAGCTTTCCAAAGCTGCGTCGATCCTCATATAGTTGTCTTCCGCTGCAAAGATAAGGTATGTGATCTGAATCTTGACATCTATAGAAAACCCAAGGTTGGTTCCAGATCGAGGTTTACAGGGGCTCCAATGCCGCACGGGTCTCCGACGATGGCCGGATTCTGCCATTCTTTCGGTACGACCCCTATTGGTTTCGGCGTACAGGGCCATTTACCATAAAGAGAGGAAGAAAGAGGAGGGTGAAGGGTCAAGCGCTGTCTGTCACATGAGGCCACCGGAATCTGTCGCCGGTGGATCGGTCCTCTCTTGCAGACAGCAAGAATGGCGGAGTAGCAGGTTTACTGCCGTATATTTTGCGCTATGCTTTTTAGGTTCTTGCTGGATGTAGCATTGTAGCCATGTACCTAGCGGTGCGGCAGGGAGGAATCTTTCCTTTCTGGCCATGCGCCGGGTGCTAAGAACTGGAAAACAACTTCTTGTTGTGATTTGAAGAACTGACAAAATACAGAAGTGATTGATTTTTTCATAGAAAATTCAATTAAAGTGGGTGATTTAATGCCCGAGTTCGACCCATAGATCCTTATAATACAACTATGGACACACCCCAAACAAACAATGGCAGGAAAACCTTGTTAAGTTGCTGAAATTTAAAAAAAAAAGACCACCATCGAACTGTTTTCACAGTTTTCAGGTGGAAGTTGCCGGAAATCAGATCGATTTCTGGCCAAAAAACCGTCGAGAACTGATGTTAAACTCCTAAATATATTCTAAAAAGTTTAAGATAAGAAAACAAAGAGAAAAATCTGATGCAAAATGACCATGAGAAGAAAAACGAGAGAGGGCGTCAGATAAATCAGATTTTAGGACCTGCCTGCTAATCTTGCTTCATATTTTCCATGTTTTGGTTGTTCTAAATAAGTGAAGTTTTAAATGATTTTAAATCAGAATTTTATCTTTGTTTTCTTGTCCTAAACGTTTATAGAATAGATTTAGCAGTTTAGCATGAGTTCTCGACAGATTTTTTTGGCTGGAAATCAACTGGATTTCAGGCATTTTCCACCTGAAAACTGTGAAAACAGTTCTGACGGTGGTCTGGTTCGAATTTTACGGAGAGCTAACGAGGTTTTCATGCCATTTTTTTGTTTCATACATATCCATAGTCGTATTACATGGATCTAGCCATCTAGGTTAACTGTCATCTTATCTTGCTGTTATAACTAAATCCAGATCAGGTGTGAAGACGTTGATGTTATCCGATTCTTGAATTGGTTTCCTAAGTTAACCTTCAAATGAGAAAAGGCGGTACTTGAAACCTGCAGTTGGGCCAAGTGCATCCAAATGAGGATGCTTATCTTCCAAATGAGCTTCATGATCATCCAAGCAATCATGCTTATCGTTTTATGAACAAACTTCTAAATTTTAGATGTTTCGGATGGTTGGGTGATGAGAAATTGACCGAGGCATTTGGTTAAGGAGATTGATTACCAATTCTCCTCTCAAAGATGTTTGTCTCACGGTGCGATTAGGAATGTTTGTGGTCGGCTGAATCTCTCCTTCCGTGAGAGAGACAATGCGATGGATCCGTCCAAAGCCGCGTCGATCCTCACCTTGTCTTCCGCTGCAAAGATAAGGTATGTGATCTGAATCTTGACATCTATAGAAAACCAAGGTTGGTTCCAGATCGAGGTTTACAGAGGCTCCAATGGCGCCCGGGTCTCCGACAATGGCCGGATTCCGCCATTCTTTCAGTACGACGCCTATCGGTTTTGGCGTACAGGGCCATTTACCATAAAGAGAGGAAGAAAGAGGACGGTGAAGGGTCAAGCGCTATCTGTCACAGGAGGCCACCGGAATCTGTCGCCGGTGGACCGGTCCTCTCTTGCAGGCAGCAAGAATGGCGGAGTAGCAGGTTTAGTGTCATTCATTTTGCGATATGCTGTAAGATCAGTTGGTGGGCTGGCATATGTCTATGAGGAATTTCAGATATTATGGCTGTCTTAAAGTAAATATCTGCTTAAGTGATTGCGTTTTGGAATATTACGTCATTTTAGATGGTATGGGGTAATTATGAAATGTATAGATACCGGTACGGAATTACGGACTCTTCGATGGGTGGAATCCGTAATTGTCCTCATTATAAAATGGTAGTGGTCCCCGGGGTCGTGCAATGGTTGTCTGAGACGTTGGTCTCTAGGGTTTTCTTCTTCCCCATCTGAGAGAGACCTCAAGCGCGNCGTTGAATTTTTGAGTGATTTTGTGCGTTCTTCCCATTCGGATGTTTCCCATTTGGTTCTTCGGCTGCAACGTTTTTTTTTTAAAAAAAAAAAAATTGGCAAGCAGCGAAAGCCGTCGGGCTTCCGCTGCACAGAGACGACGCATAAGGAAGGGGACAGCCGGATCAGGCGTTGGTCGCCGGATGGGCGGGTGGCTTCTGGCCGTTCAGGCGGCGCCCGCCGGCGACCACCCAACGACACAGGTCGCTCCCTTGCGTCTGGCGTTGCAGGCGACAGAAGAAAGGGGAAGCAGGGCAGGCGACAAGAGGGAGGGCAGTGGAGCGGGAGGGCCCGATTCCGGAGTCCACCTGCGCATCTCCACCGCCAGAGGCGTTTCCCGTCGCTGGACGACGCCGTGCCTCTCGCCCGCGCCCACCCAACGTCGCCGGTGGCACAGTCGCTGCCGTTTTCAGCCGCCTGAATATAGGAAAAGGGGCAGAACGTGAAATAGGGGAAACCGGCCAGAATCGGCCGGTTTCCGGCGGGCGTCGGCCCGCCATCGTGGCGGCCGACGTCCGGCGACGCTGGCAGTACCCGCCGGTGGCCACCCACGGTGTTGGGTGGCCTACTGGCGGAACTCCATCGCCCGCCTGCCGTTCGGCAGGCGAGCGGTGGAGACGACGGTCGGGCAGTCCATTTGGGTCGGACCGGGTCGGGTCTGGACAGACCCGATCCGGATTCATAAGTATTAAAAAAAAAAAAATTCATTGCCCGCCTGCGCGACTGTGTTTAGATATCGGACCGGGTCGGGTCTCGTCGGACCGTATCAAGTTCAGAACCGATTCGGTTCGATTTAGAACCGGTTCAGGCCTTTTCAGACCGGTTCGGACCATTTTAAAACCGGTTTCGGACTTTTGGGGACCGATTCGGATCATTTTGGGACCGGTTCATTAAGTTTAAAACCGGTTCATTCAGTTTTGGAACCGATTCGAACATTTCAGAACCGATTCAGTTGATTTTTGAACCGATTCGGGTATTTTCAGACCGGTTCACTTGATATTTAGACCGATTCAGGGCTTCTTTGACCGGTTCATTGAGTTTTATAACCGTTATTAGCCAATTTTTAACCGGTTCAGTGGGTTTTAGAACCGATACAGTCTATTTTTTACCGGTTCGTCCAATTTTTAGACCGATTCAGTCCTATTTAGGGGCATGTGGGTGTTTTAGTTGCGGTTTAAGAATGATACGAGTCATTTTAAGGCCGATTCAGTGGTTCTTGACCCACTTAAGCACAATTATGATATCGGTTTATAAAATTTTGGACTCTTTTGGGCCCTTATCATTGAATCATTTGGTTTTGGATTTAATGTAGGACAAATTTGTATGTAATTTGGTTTATGCATCAAGTTTTGGATTCATGTAAGACAATTTTGTATGTGTCACATCATTGAATCATTTGGTTTTAGATTCAATGAATGACAAATTTTGTAGATAAATTTTAATTCATGTATCATGTTTTGCATGTTGTTAAATTTGTCGATGTACTTTAGATGAATGTTTGGATTATGAATTTAATCTTTGGCCATGTCTATTGTTTGAAATGAGTAAGTTTGTACTTATATGTCGCCAAAGTGACCTCTATTGTACGAATTTGCCTGTTTTGAACAATGGATGATAGTATACTTGATCCATGCGGGTAATAATCAGCCCAAAGGAGGATTGTTGTCTGGTCAGGTTTAAGTATACAGGGCAATGAATATGTGATAATTTCTTAGGTTTCTATGTGAATGGCGAGTCAATCCAAAGATAGGCTCGTTGTTTGACAGTGTTAATTATCTATATTCATTGTTGACCAAGAATACCACTTGCAGTTAGTATTTCAATCCAAAGATTGGATATTAAGTTGCACCGGTACCTTGTGATGGGATTTAGGCCATTGTATTTCAATTCATACTTGTTGTTTCATCTTTGTACATGTATTGATTGTGAGCATGTTTGGTATTTTGTTCTTTGTATAGTGAATTCTGCTTATATGATATTTGTAAATTTTGAGTGCTATTCCTGAGTTAAATGATTCGATTTTTCAAGTAAGAAAAGAAAGACTGTTAAGAAGTTGCAGTTGACCAATCATCCGTTAAAAAACAAAAGAAGCATAAGGAAGGCCTATCAGGCTGCTTCTTTTGCAAGGATCTTCCAGTATACTTCCTCCTAACATGACTCATAGTGCGTAACGCACTTTATTTCCCATGTGAAGAGTGAAACCGAACAAGACTCCAATTAAATTGAAGTCATGGGTCTTTGTGAAGCACCCATCTAAACCACAATGATGAGTGTATCAGTCTGTGCAAGGCTGCCTAAATTGTCGAACGCCAAATGATGCTGAAAGATTGATCTATGTGGGCGATGACAAGAAGGCGAAGGTTGAAGCCATAGCAGATTTTCGGTTATTGTTAAAGACTAGTTGTTATTTGAATTTGACAGAAACTTATGTGGTACCGTCGTTTAGACGAAATTTGGTTTCTATTTCCTCGTTGGACAAATTTGGTTGTTATTGTTCATTTGGAGGAAGTAGATTTAAGTTGTTTCTGTATTCAAATTTGATTGACACTGGTTCTTTGTCTAGTAGCGATAACCTCTATTTGCTTGATACAGTTGCTTCATATCATGAAACCTTGCATGTTATGTCTAGTGGTACTGAAAGAAAATTAGCCAATGAGAATTCTATAATGTTATGGCATAGGCACTTAGGTATCTCTGAAAAGAGAATAAAAGGCTTATGTCGAAAGGAATTCTTGAGTCCCTTGATTTTACAAACTTCAATGTTTGCATTGAATGTATAAAGGAAAAATGAACAAACATTAAGGGGTTATAAGTTTTATAATCCATCCAATAAGTCTTTCTTTGAAACGGGAAATGCTCATTTCTTTGAGGATATTGAGTTTGGGGAGGTGATCAGGTTAGAATCATTGCCTTTGAAGAGGGACCCGAGTCCACTCTATTCGGAAGAAGGCAATGATGTCGATCTCCCTACTGACGAACAAACTCAACAACCTCAAGAAAATCAAGTAGAGGTGCTACTAAGGAGATCCACTAGAGAGAGGAGAAATACAATTTCAAATGATTTTGTCTATCTCCAAGAACATTATGATGATATGGGCTTAATGGAGGATGATCCTATCAACCTCCAGCAAGCAATAAAGAGTTCTAAATCTCATGAGTGGATGGATGCCATGAATGAAGAATTAAAGTCCATGATGGATAATGACGTATGGGAAGTTGTTCCCTTGCCTGAAGATGTGAAACCCATTGGTTGCAAATGGATATTTAAAACCAAGAGGGATTCGTTAGGAAACATCGAAAGGCATAAGACACGTCTTGTCGCTAAGGAATTTAATCAAAAGGAAGACATTGATTATACAGAGACTTTCTCTCCAGTTTCGTTGAAAGACTCTTTCAGGACTATGATGGCACTTGTAGCTCATTTTGACTTAGAGCTGCATCAGATGGATGTAAAGACAGCGTTTCTAAATGGAGACATTGATGAAACGATATATATGGTGCAACCAGAAAACTTTGTTTCAGGTGATGCAAAGAAAATGGTCTGCAAACTCAAGAAATCCATCTGTGGGCTAAAGTAAGCTTTTCGGTCAGTGATATTACAAATTTCATCAAGTTATAGTTTCATTTGGTATTGAAACTAATTTGGTTGATGAATGTGTATACCAAAAGTTCAGTGAGGGCAAATTTATCTTTCTGGTTTTATATGTCATTGATATATTGCTGGCAAATAATGATGTGAGCATATTGCATGAAACTAAGAAATTTTGTCAACAAAGTTTGACATGAAGGATCTTGGTTGTGCATCTTTTGTATTGGGGATCCAAATATTTCGAGATCGTTCTCGGGGTATTCTTGAATTATCACAAAAGGCCTACATTGATAAGGTGCTTCAGCGATATGACATGGAAAGTTGTAAGCTAGGAGATACTCCAGTTGCTAAAGGAGACAAGTTTAGTCTCAAACAGTGCCCCAAAGGTGAAATCGAATCTAAGGAAATGGAAAGGATTCCCTATTTGTCTGTTGTGGGAATTCTCATGTATGCTCAAGTTTGTACTCGTTTGGATATTGCATTTATCATGAGAATGTTAGGCAGATACTTAAGTGATCCTGGTATGGATTATTTGAAAGCAGCCAAAAGAGTTTTTGAGATGCTTACAAAGAACAAAAGGTTTTATGTTCACATACAGGAAGTCAGACCAGTGGGAGATCATTGGGTATTCAAATTCTGACTTTGCTGGATGCCAAGAAAGTAGCATAGTATGTTGCGAGGCATCCAATTAGGTTTTATGATTGCAGAATTTTGTCACGGGGCTGCGCATTTTGAGTGGTATAGAAATGCTACTATGGTTGTTGTGTGACAATAATTCAGTAGTCATGTACTCTAATAACAGCCGTTTGTCAAAGTCGAAGCACATCGACATTGAGTTTTGGCTGTTAAAGAGAGGATACAGAATGGTCAGGTGTCTTTAGAGCATATTGGGACAAACTCCATGATTGCGGATCCGCTTACCAAGGGTTTAACACATAAGGTCTTTCACGAACATGTTGTTCGTATGAGGGTGTTATCATTGGATGATGTGCTGGTTTAGTGAGAGTTTGTATTTTGTTTGCTCTTATGTATGGACACATATTCAGTTTTCTGCAGAATAAAGTTTAAAGTTCTTTGGTTCCATTCTGTATTTATGTGGTTATGTTTTGATCTCCATAATGTTTTAAAGTTGGACCAGTTGAGAATAGGCATGTTGTAATCACATTACATGTAATTCTCATGCTATACATCCATATCAGATCTATGTCATTGATTATGTTAACATTTGTGATCATTGAAGGTTTAGCTAATTTTATTATAGCAAAAGCCGCTTTGGTTCTGTGTTGATATGGTCATGGACGAGATTGGTGAAAATGACGTTTAATAAGATAGCAATTATGAGCTCCTAAAGTTTTGTGTAATGTCTGAATGTATAAAGACATATTTGGCCCAAGTGGGAGATTGTAAGATCATTTGGTGGGCCGGCATATGTCTATGAGGAATTTCAGATATTATGGTTGTCTTAAAGTAAATATCCGCTTAAGTGATTGCGTTTTGGGTATAATGCAGTAAAATCTACCATACCCCATTAATACTTTACATATCTATGGCCATGCCTTAATGCCTGAGAAGCTACCCACCTTAGGCATTAACAGGAGTAATATTTTACCATCACCAGGGGCCCCAGCACGTTACCAACAGACTCTGCAACCAGAGATCCCAAAAGAAGAAGGGGTAGACTCTCTCTGGAGTTCGCGCCCGCACGTACTCTGGAAGATCCTACCGCGATCTACCGTCTCGTGCAACAGTTCAGATGGATTCAGGTACGCTTCCGCTTTAGTTTAAAGTTTTGTTTAATTCAATGATTTAGCATGAGCATGATCCTGTTTTAGGGCATATATGTTTTGGTTTTGTATATGCATCATGGGGAGAAATCCCAACATATGCTTCTTAGGTTCTTGCTGGATGTAGCATTGTAGCCATGTGCCTAGCGGTGTGGCAGGGAAGAATCTTTCCTTTCTGGCCATGCACCGGGTGCGAAGAACTGGAAAACAACTTCTTGTTGTGATTTGAAGAACTGACAAAATACAGAAGAGATTGAGTTTGTGATTTGAAGAACTGACAAAATACAGAAGAGATTGAGTTTGTGATTTAATGCCCGAGTTCGACCCATAGATCCTTATAATACAATTGTGAACACATTCCAAATAAACAATGGCAGGAAAACCTTGTTAAGTCGCTGAAAAAAAAAAAAAGAGACCACCATCGAACAGTTTTCACAGTTTTCAGTTGGAAGTTGCCGGAATTCTATCGATTTCTGGCCAAAAAACCGTTGAGAACTGATGTTAAACTCCTAAATATAATATAGAACCGTTTTGGTAAGAAAACAAAGAGCAAAATCTGATGCAAAATGACCATGTGAAGAAAAAATAAGAGAGGGCGTCCGATAAATCAGGTTTTAGGACCTGCCTGCTAGTTTTCCTTCATATTTTCCATGTTTTGGTTGTTCTAAATGAAGTTTTAAATGATTTTAAATCAGAATCTTATCTTTGTTTTCTTGTCCTAAACGTTTATAGAATAGATTTAGCAGTTTAGCATGAATTCTCCACAGATTTTTGGCTGGAAATCAACTGGATTTCAGGCATTTTCCACCTGAAAACTGTGAAAACAGTTCTGACGGTGGTGGTCTGGTTCGAATTTTACGGAGAGCTAACGAGGTTTTCATGACATTTTTTGTTTCATACATATCCATAGTCGTATTATATGGATCTAGGATTCGAAATCAGCCATCCAATCACCCGCTTTACTCGGATTTTTCTATGGAAAATTCACTTTCTTCTCTATCTTATGTGGGAAACTAGCAAAAATCTGGTAAAATTTTTGCACCAAATCGTTTGTCAGTTTACGCCGTCATCGAGTGGAAGCAGGGCTGCACAACGAGCCGGAATCGACTTGAACTCTCTCGAAAAGACTCGACTCGTTTATAAACTAGCTGAGTTCAAGCTTACAAAGATATTTAAAGCTTATAAGAGTTAAACAAATTAATGGCTACACGAGTTCATGCTAGACGAATTAATGCTTAAACAAGTTAAATGAGTAGAGTTCGAGCTCGTCTTGTGCAGAGTTGGAAGGCAGCACACTTTTTCTTCCAAACTTTTAAAATTTAAGTCGTAAGGGCGATTCTATAATTTAATATATCATTTTAGTAGTTTTTGAATGGAGTTGCTTGAGGCTTCAATGTAAAAGGCGAGCGCCTCTTTGATGAGTTTAAACTTTAATGACATAGGCTTCTATTTGATGTTGGCCCATTAGTTGAGCATGTATTTGTTCGCTGCATGTTTCGGGTTTAAATTATTGTATCAGATTGTCGATTTAGATCTGATTTATTGGACTCAGTGAAGTGAAATCCTTTATTGCTTGTTTCTTCTTTCCCATGGTTGGGGCGGTAATGCACAATCAAATCCAAAAAGTGGAAGTAAAACGATTGAAACTACTAACTGAATCTGCTAAACCCGAAAACAAGAAATCCCCTTCTTCAAGAAATTCGAATATCAAACTGACTCAAATATGAAATCCGAAGCTTGAACTGAGCTAAAACTGTCCCGTTGATGATGCCGAAGGTGGATATCTCCCCCAAGAATGTACTGAAATCTTCTGAGTGCTCCCAAGAGGGCTCTGATACCAAATTTGTAAGGTCTATCCCGATGTCGACCAAAATCCTATGCCGACGGCCGTGCCTACCCCAAGATCACTTTGAGACAGCCTAAGACTATCCTAGAACAAATTAAATACAAAGACACTACCCAGCCGGACAGGAACCCCAGCTTAAAACCCAATAGAACAAGGATTATAAGTGAGGTTAATCCCAAAAATACCAAGCAAATCATACTACAAAGAACTACAAGCAGTGAGGCCAATAGAAGTGCGTGCGATATAAGTATAATATCTCACAACTCACTCAAACAAACCATGCAAACCAATCCTAATTGAAGCAAACCACACCCAACCGTAGGAGGCTAGTTGCCACGAGGTCGTGTCTTCGGCTTGGAGCTTCCGAGGTACCTCAATGTGCAAGATGAAACAAGAGTGTCTCCAAAAGTGCATTTCATAAGATGTTCTTGGTAGCATGTGGTCTGTTCCTGAAACGTCATATTCCTGTCAAACTTTGATGCATGTCCTATATATAGTTTTTTGATAAAGTAGTATGTTATGGATATACTTCTTAACCCTCAAATTCACCTTCTTAAATGAGAAAATGTTGTTGCTGGTCGACCTGGTGATGTTCTCTTTTCTATATTCATTTTGGTGAATTTATAAACCGCACCTGGGACGAACTTTTTCTATCTTTCTTGTAAGTGGTGGCATCCAATACGCTACGCCACCCAACAGTAGGAAAAAACATTTTTAACTCCGCCATTGGCTCAGTTTTACTTGGCCACTGCCAGTCCCAAGCCTGGATAAAGGAGGAGGGTTTAATGAAATATTCATTTTTTATTACTTAAAGAGTCTGTTATCTACATATCTATGATATGATTAATATATATATATATATATATATATATATATATATATATATATATATATCCAGCCATTTAATCTACACTGTTTAATTTGATATGATGGACAATTAAGAGAAAAATCAAGAGACAAAGGTGATGGGTATCTTCATTAACTAATATCGGTTTATACCTTTTTCTTCTTGTTTTTCTCTCGATCATCCATCTATTTTAGATAGACGACATTGGTTAGATGCCTATGTGACTTTAGATAACCAGAGTCATCATTTGTCATCTAATATCATATTATGTTTTTGTTCTTGTTTTGCTCTCAATTATCCATTTGTTTTAGATGAATGTCCTTGGTTAGATGCCTAGTGACTTTAGATAACCAAAGTCATCATTCGTCATCTAATATCATATTATGTTTTTCTTCTTGTTTTTCTCTCAATTATCCATTTGTTTTAGATGAATGTCCTTGGTTAGATGCCTATTTTGACTTTAGATAACCAAAGTAACATTCGTCATCTAATATTAGTTTAACCGTTTTCTTCTTGTTTTTTTCTCAACCATCCATTTGTTTTATATGAATCGCCTTAGTTAGATGCCTATGTGATTTTAGGTAACCAAAGTACTTGTATACCGAGCATAATTTTATGAATAAAACAAAAAATTGACATTAACTTATAGACATTAATGATGTGTTGAGCATATAAATTTGCACATTTGGCACTCATTTGTATGATTGCATTTGTGGAAAGTTTCCGAAATATGTATGTATGTGTGTGTGGGTCTGTTTAATCTTGATTTTTTATAAAAGATCAAGGTTTTTTATTACTAGTGTTCTGATATTAATTATGTCATTTTTTTTATTGTCATAAACCAAATTTAGTACTGAAAAATGGTAAATTTAGCATATCTCTCTTACTAAATTAATTTTCATATGTAATCTACATGGTTAACAATAGATTACGGAAAAAATGTAATAACTTCTGTTTTCCGTGTTCTTTTTCTTTTGATATAAGTTGTTTGTTGTGCATAATTTCTTGTAGATACACGTGCACATGTATGTGTTTATAATTGATTTATAAATGAAACAAACCCAAACACCAGATTATCTCGTCATGCGTCACGCTCTTTAGCATTTCCTTTTTCATTATATCAATTAACTGGTGTATCACGAACAGTTTGTGTTCCAAATTGATCCAAACACATATAAATGAAGTTTTACATGTTAATATTAAATGTGATCATGTGGTTGATTGCACAGAAAAAAATAAGTCAACCATGTTTGTTCTTTTAGCAATCACCAGAAAACTCAATCGCCGAAGACTGTGATTGTTTGTAAAACCTGTTCAAACTAACTATATTCCTTTACTGCAATTTATGTGTACAATTAATATCATAAATTTGTACATGGTATTTAAATTTGAAAATTAATATTTTCTGTCATAAAAAAGCATTCAGGCATAAACAAGATCTCAGTTGTTATTCTCAACTCCGAGTGGCACGCACAGATTCGGCCTGTTCGGTTTGCAACTAAACGTGCGGTATGTCGATCTCCTTCAACCCTCTTCTGCCTCAGTTTTTTCATATCTTTTTTCTTTTCTATTTTGTTGGCATTCTTCCTTTCGCTCTTCTTATTTCTGAATAGTTTCTGAATCGGAATGAGTCGATACCTATTCTTCTCCTTTTTTTCTTTTTTCTTTTTAACGCCCGAGGAGAAACAAAGGGATTGCACTGCAACAGACAAGAATTAGAGTTTTGTTGGGGGATTTTTTTTTTTCTTGCGGAGACCAATTGAAAGAACAAAGGGACTTACAAGATCAGAGATCATGGCAATGGTTGAGAAGAAATGAGAGATAAGGAGCAGAGGAGGAAATGGGACTCAAGAATTGCGTATTTCATCTACAAATCTGACTTAAGGCCTTCACACAGTAAGGGTAGGCAGGTAAGTGCGTCGTTCTTTGCCTATTCGACCCTCCATTTCTGATTTCTGTGATTAGGGTAGGAATGTGCCTGATTTCTGTCGAAGTGAGGCCTGGCAAAGATATGCTCTCAAAATGTCCTTAATAAAATATGATGCTTCTTTTTAAGATATCTAGTAAATTTCATGTGTGAATCACTCAAGGGTGCCCCTGCCAACAGTTTAGAGCTGCAAATGGGCACCATTTGGTATTAGATTGTTCTCATTATTAAATATTATGGAATCATAAGCTGATCTGAACAACTGAACAAAATGTAAATACGACATAATGTAGGACTTACTTGATTCAGTGGGGATCTTGAAAGCCATGGTACGCTAATCAGTTGTCAGAACTAATCATTTTTCCTTCAATTGTAGGTCTGTTTTTCTATTCTCTAGGTTCCTTTTCTATTGTAAAAGGTCAAACACAGTTGTAGAAGGAGTTAGCATTGCATTGATAATTCAAATGAAAAAAAGGAAGGGAAGGTGGTTATTAACTTGAATGAATCATGTGTAGATTTAGTCAAAGTGCCACATACAACAAGATGGAGATATTTAGTTTGGGTACTTCCACATACTCATAGTTGCCCATTGTTTAGTTTCTTCTTAGGTGTTCCTTTCTTCATCCTTGGGGGAGATTTTTAGTTTCTGAAGTGGTTAACAATACAAACTCAGAGATTGGTGACCAAAGAGCTATGCATTGCTTGGAAGAGTGGATTTTGCATTGGCTAATTGGCTTCTGCAGGTGGATGCTTATTAGGCATTGAAACCATATTATGCAGTCAAGCTGAAGACTTGGTTTGCATCTAAAGGTAACGGTAGAATCCATCCAAAGGCGGCAGAGATGCTTGAACCTAATTTGGCAGCAGTAGATTTGTTGAGATCAAGTTGACAATTGCCATAATACCTGAAGCAATCAGTCTGGGACATGTAGCAAAGGTAATTCTTTTCCTAACTGGCTATTGCCATAATGGACTCAAGTAAGATCGATGTTGTGATAATTCAGAAGATTTGAGTCTGTTGTTCACTGTTTTAAGTTCTCAAAATTCAATTTCATTTGTCTAATGTTTCTGGTGGAAGTTAATTGGTTATGTCATACCTTCATAATATTGTAAGAATCTTCAGAAGTTCGTGTCTCTCCGGATGTAAACAAGAGATTGAGAAGAAAAGATGGAGAATAGTTCGATGGAGGCAAAAGGTGCAGTTGGCGTCTAGAGAGAACAGCCACACTGCGTTGATCTTTCATTAAGTGTATTAACCCTAATTAGGGTACAACAAAAATGTACATCAAAGAATGAAAAATTACAAGGAAGCCACCGGTAAGTGACTCTAGTCGTGTGGACTTAAAATGAATGGATCGGGTCTAAGTGGACCCGATCCCCATATGCTAACAGCCCCCCTCAAGTTGTGCATGGGATTTGACCATGCATAACTTGTTCTTCAATTCCCAAAAATGCTGCCCTGTGAGTCCTTTGGTGAAAAGATCAGCTATCTGTTCACTGGTGGGTATATACGTAGGCAAGATTTCACCTTCTTCAACCTTCTGACGGATGAAATGTTGATCAATCTCTATGTGTTTGGTGCGGTTACGCAGAACTGAGTTGAATGAAATTTTTATGGCATTCTGGTTGTCACATAGTAAAGATGATTGAACAATAGGAAGAGTGAGCTCTCCAAGCAAATGTCGTAACCATGATGATTCAGCTGTCCCAGCAGCCATTGCTCTATATTCTGCCTCAATACTAGATCGTGCAACCGCACGTTGCTTTTTGCTGCTCCAACAAATGAGATTAGAATCAAGAAAGAGACATAAACCTGAAACTGATCGTCGGTCATCGGGATCTCCTGCCCAGTCTACATCAGTATAGGTATAAATGCTATGTCCAAGTGAAACATTGGGGCATTTTGTGTAGACTAGTCCATCTCCAAGAGTAGCTTTGAGATATCGTAAGATTCGCTTAGTGGCATCCATGTGGCCTTCTGTAGGTGCATGCATAAATTGGGAGATCTAATTTACAGCATATACAATGTCGGGCCGTGTGAAAGTTAAGTATTGTAACATACCAACAATGCTACGAAAAAATGTAGGATTGAAATATGCTGCAGTCCCATCCGAGGCAGTCAACTTAGTGTTCAAAACACTAGGTGTAGCTATGAGTTTACAATTAATCATACCTGCCCTGTCCAAAACATCAAGAGTATATTTCTGCTGTGTAAGAGTTAATTTGGTATTTGTCCTGTCAAGCTCAACACCCAAGAAGTACCGCAATTCACCGAGATCCTTCATCTTGAATTCTTGTTTCAACATATCTTTAACATAAGAAATATGTGAAGAAGAATTTCCAGTGATCACAATATCATCAACATATATAAGTAACCAAGTGGTAGCTTCCTTTGTATGGTGGATAAATAAAGAGTGATCAAGGGAGCTTCGGAGAAAACCAACTTGTTGTATATGATGAGAAAACCCATCAAACCACGATCTAGAAGCCTGTTTCAACCCATATAAAGACTTTTGTAACTTACATACTCATTTTTGAGGATCATGAGTAGTATAGCCGGGAGGTTGCTCCATGTATACCTCTTCCTTTAGAATCCCATGCAAGAAAGCATTTTTGACATCCAATTGATAAAGAGTCCATCCATATGAAACTGCAAGAGAAATGATTACACGAATTGTTCCCATCTTGATAACTGGACTGAATGTTTCATCATAGTCTTTCCCGTATTGTTGAGTGAAACCTCGTGCCACAAGGC
>JAANDH010000368.1:282804-308250 GCA_011799765.1 Nymphaea thermarum
GAGCAGGTCCCCAAACATCAGAGTAAATGGTATCAAAAACCTTTGAAGCTCTTTTATTGATCAATTGAAAAGGAAGGGCATGGCTCTTACAGATGTGACAACTCGAGCACATGCCAGACTCACTAGCTGGACTCAGACTGGACTTATCTAACAGCCCGTCTGCAACAAGACTTCGAACAAAAGACTGACTACAATGAGCCAATCGACCATGCCAAATGGATGGCTTATTATGCTCTGCAATATTGACTTCACTATGACTTGAAAAACATGACTCTGAAAGACGAGGTTGTTTGGACATCGTTGGAGCTTCTTCAAGGACATACATATCTCCATTGCAAGTGCCCTCAGCGAATGTCTTCTTGGTTCGAACATCCTTGACATAAACAGAAGATGGTGTGAATTCAACAAAAGAATGAGTGTCATCAATAAGTTTGGAGACTGAAATTATATTTTTCTTGACACTCGGAACAACAAGAACATTCTTTAACGGTATGGAAGAATTACCCATAGATATTCGTGCATTCCCAATGTGTGATATTGTGTGATGGGAACCATCTCCCGTGACAACTGAGCCTTGACATAAATAAGGGAAAACACTAGAAAGGTTACCTGTATCACCAGTAACATGGGCTGCTGCTCCAGAGTCCACGTACCACTCTCCCTGCTCATTTTGTTTCAACTGGAGTTTGGATATGGCTGTCATCAGAAGTTGTTGTGCATCTGCTGGAATGTTGGATGTCATATTTTGGCCAGATGATGACGAAGCTGCCCCTGCTGCTGCCTTGCCCTCACGCCTAATATGGTTGTTTTTGTTCTGAGGATTGTGCCAACACTCTGACTTCACATGTCCCCTCTTGTTACAATAGAAGCAAGTCGGGACCCTTCTAGGCGTGCTAGATGCGGTGTTTGTACCTGGAGGGGTTGGAAGAATACCTCTTCCCACTCCTGCCTGAGGGGTCCAAGGACGGGTACGATGTCCTTTATTGCATGAGTCCCTGTAATCAAAACATTGTGGCTGTTGGAAGGGATCAAGTTCTGCCGTTGTACACGACTAGCTTCGTGCTGAAAAAGCTTAGCCTTCAAATCTTCAAAGGATGGAAGAATAGGCAGAACTTCTAAGGCTGTGCAAAATATGTCAAATTCTGTTCCCAGTCTACTTAAAGCTTGCTGCACTTTATCTTTGTCGCTGACCGGATGCCCAATGGCAGCAAGTTGATCACTTACACTTTTAATTTCATTCAAATACTCCAAGACTGTATGCGTCCCACGCTTGATGTCCTGAAATTGCCTCCTTAGCTGCAGAAAACGTGCTTCGGATACTTGAGAATACGTTGTGGCAAGTGTAGACCACAACTCTAGGGCTGTCAAATCATCATCGACGCCCCCCAATACCTCCTCTGACAGGGTAGAAGTGATGTAGGCAACAAGAGACTGGTCGTGGGCCAGCCAAACTTCATACGCAGGATTATTTTCAGTAACAGTTTCATATTCAAATCTGATCTCACTCCCAGTCGAAGCCCCACTGCCCTGATCTGCCACTACAGTCCTCTTCACCTCACGATCAATGTACTGTGGAGGTGCCGGAGTAGTGCCGTCGATGTGTCCATAAAGTCTATGGCTTTTGATGAACGGAACAATTTGACGTTTCCAGGTCAAATAGTTACTATGGTTCAGTTTTTGGGAGATAAGCTGAGAAAGAAAACTGGAAGACAAGATAGAAGAATTCGGCTGATCCATGGCCAATGATTTTTAGGGCAAAAATTAGGGCAGAATCTCCCAACGATTTTAGGGCAGAAATTAGGGCAAAATCCCTGCGAGAATCGAACGGACCAGGAGATTAGGGCTAATCACGCCAAAAGAAAGAGAATCTAGGGCAGCCAAAAGAAAGAGAATATAGGGCAGAAACTGCAATTAGGGTTAATCACGCCTGAATTGAAGAACACTTACCGGAGGACAATGTTGAACCTGGCTCTAATACCATGTAAGAATCTTCAGAAGTTCGTGTCTCTCCGGATGTAAACAAGAGATTGAGAAGAAAAGATGGAGAATAGTTCGATGGAGGCAAAAGGTGCAGTTGGCGTCTAGAGAGACCAACCACACTGTGTTGATCTTTCATTAAGTGTATTAACCCTAATTAGGGTACAACAAAAATGTACATCAAAGAATGAAAAATTACAAGGAAGCCACCGGTAAGTGACTCTAGTCGTGTGGACTTAAAATGAATGGATCGGGTCTAAGTGGACCCGATCCCCATATGCTAACAAATATCAGTCGTTGCAGTCCTTCTAACTACATAGAACCTCTAAGTTGTCTACTCCCCTTTAGAGAAACTTATGTAATATCAACAGAGGTCAAAAATTGGAATCCTAAATCTGGTTATTAACTTGGACTTAACTGATCAATTTAGATCTTGGTTTTGTTGTTTCACAACCTTAGGAATTCAATTCATGATAGCATAAGATTACCGGTGGAGGTTTTTTTTTTTGTCATCTTTTTGATCATGTCTCATGCTAAAGGATAGGGTTGACATTTTTCTTCCATAAGCGTCATTAGGCCTTGCTTGTGCTTCCCAAAATTTTTTGCTGATTATATGATTACCAATTTATTCTCATATTGTTGGCTGAACACTGATCTCATCGGGATAAACAATGAACCAACTGGATCTCTGTTATGGCTTCTTCTCTGAATTTTTTCTCATCTTGATAATAAAAAAAAACCACCTGAAACACCCATGGGCTTTGAGGATAAGTGCCAGAATCCTCGTCCTCAAATTGACTTATATGCATTACCTACCAATTGTTGTTTTGATATGCTATCGAGTTCTATATACTCGTATGATTTGCTTTTCTATGATTTATTTTTTGTATTGAAATTATGACATACAATAGGTGGATATTGCATATTCTATGAATGTCAAATAGTTCTCAATATCAGGATTTATAATTTCTTCCCATTAATTTAGATTGTTAGTGCAATGATGCCTTAATTCAATATCTATATCAAGAAAGAGTAAACCTTGCATAATTTCATTCTGCTGCATGTTCCGCTGTTTCCGTTAAGGGAATTGGGCACTTTGATCTGATGATGGCAAGGAGTCGTGGGAAGCTTTGGGGATTTGATATACTCATTCTGCTGTAATTAAAGGCTCTTGTCATGGGCCACTATTGCAGAACTGATCAGGGCTCCCATTGTTTAAGATTATTTAGCCACTATAGATCTTGTAACAAGTTGACTCTTTCATATGTGCTAGAACAATTTTATTTATCAAGTTGTATGTATCATAGCGACAAATATCATCCTTGGGTTTTTATTGGGAAGGTATGCTTCTCACCTTTCTTTAGTGTATAGACGTTTCAATGATGTTATTGGTGATTGCTCAGGCCCTAGTAAAAGTCTTGAGTACTTTATAATTAGGGTGAAGTACCTAACATCAGAAAAATATATTTTTAACAATCAAACGCCTCCATTAGGTGACCTTTCCTCTTCCAGTTTAAGCCATACATAGAAAATACTGAACTTTGGCCCAACCTTTTTCCGTTCGGGTCTTTCGAAACAACCAATGTCATACACAACTAAACACAAAAAGGAAATAGATACAGAGTTTTTTTTTTTTGGTAGCGGAAGCAAAACAATCACATACCTACGTAGTTGGCGCCTGATTTGTCTATTGAATATAGATAACTGGCCTGAGTAATTAGTGCGCAACATGATCTATCCGAACATTTAATGTTGCTAATGAAAAACACCTATTAATAAAAACATTACTTTATACATATGTTGGAGGCCATGAGTCCATGACTCTCCAGCCTTAGTTTCAAATACCATAAAGTTGTACAAGTATGTACAAACAAAAATGCTTAAGGGAAATGCATATGACATTGTCACGTTACTTCTCAACAATTTCACATCCTTTCAGCCAACCGATCAATGCATCATCCGTTACATAATAAGAACCTAATGACAACAAATAGTTGTTGCATCAACATAACCACTTAGTACAATGAAAATCACAACAATATCTTCAATATATCATTTGAGTGTAAAGTTTATGTGTTGTATTGATTGTTAAAATAATAATGAGTGAGTATCATTATCATTCTTGTATGGTGAATCATATTTTAAAAGGTTCACTAAGTTCTGTTTGCCGATTCATTCAGCATCCCAGCGAATCAGACTCAATCTGAGTCACACAGTTAACCGATCATATTAGTAATAACAATAAAAGGAATTAAACAAATAAATGAATAGATAGACAAACAATTCACAATAGCATGATGAATAGATAGACAAACAATTCACAATAGCATGATTTTTAATGATGCATACACACACACCCGCTTGAGTCAGAACATATGATGCCACCCATTTGGTCGGCCTTTTTAGGGCTGATCGTTGCACAACTTACGGTTTCAAACATTGCGTCATTGGAAATATTGGCATAAACATTTCTTCAACCAGAACCTCTCTCTCATCCAGGTACTTTGATTGCTAGCCATACAAATCAAGTTATGGTGTTGACTTATGATTAAATGTTGTTTACCATTTTTTGTTTTCAATCTTTGCTCATGTTATATGCTTACAATTTTTTATATAAGTTTGAAAAGAAGTTTGAAAAGCACCTTTGGTAGACTACTTCCAATTTTTTTTTTCCCACTTCAGGTAACTATGAGTGGAATACTTTGGTGGCCCTTGTGGGAACAGAAACAGTTCTAGTAACCACCCGTTTTCATGTATCTTAGAACTTTAAATTAAGAAATCAATATGGTTTCTTCATGTTATGCTTTTGCTGGCTTTGCTCCATTTTCTATACTGGGATTCGCTTCTTGATATGCAAGAACTTGTGGGATGGCACAACATCTGCTAGCTTCTGCTGACCAATATGGCATAGAGAGACTAAGGATGCTTTGTGAAGTGAAACTTTGTAAAGAAGTCAGTATAAATACAATTGCGACAATGTTAGCCCTTGCAGAGCAGCACAACTGTGTTCAACTTAAAATAGTTTGTCTGAAATTTATTGCGATGTCCACAAACCTGAGAGGTAATTAGCCAACTCATTTTTTCCACTTGCATTTGGTAATATCAAATAGATGAATGCTTATGATTGGGACAGTTGTGAAGATTTCCATATGTATTTTGATTTTTTTTTGTTAGTGAGATTTGCTATTTTAAGTTAAGTGGTGTTTAAGTGAGGTGGTCCATTTGTCTTCTAAAAAGTAGGATTTAGAAAAAGTAAACAACAGTGAGTTTTGTGACCTATAATTTCATTTTATAAAAATTCTGGTCTTTGGATGGCCATGGAGCATCATGACCTTAACAAAATTTTGTCATATTAGTGCAACTATCATGCAAACTGAAGGGTATGAGTATTTGAGGGAGAGTTGTCTGTCCGTCTTGACTGAGCTCTTGGAGTATGTTGCAAAGACTGGCAAACACTCCATCATCAGCTCTAGGCATGCAAGTGAAGTGTTAGATGGTAGTAACAACATGGGGAGACGGGTGAAGCAACGAAGATAGACTCCAACCTACAACAAGTGATGCAACTTCTTTTCTGATGTGCATGTTCCAGAGAACTAATGCTTCACTTGCATGCCTAAAGTTGATGATGGAGTGCTCGTTAGTCTTTGCAACATACTCCAAAAGCTCAGTCAAGATGGACAAACAACTCTCCCTCAAATACTCATACCCTTCAGTCTGCATGATAGCTGCACTAATATGACAAAATTTTGTTAAGGTCATGATGCTTCATGGTCATCCAAAGACCAGAATTTTTATAAAAATTATGGATCACAAAACTCACTGTTTACTTTTTTCTAAATCCTACTTTCTAGAAGCCAGACGGACCACAAATCTCACTAAAAAAAAAAAAAGAATGCTTATGGAAATATTCACAATTGTCCCAGTCATCAGCATTCATCTGTTCGATATTACCAAATGCAAGTGAAAAAAATAAGTTGGAAGGCTGATTACCTCTCAGGTCTGTGGATATCGCAATAAATTTCAGACAAACTGTTTTAAGTTGAACACAGTTGTGTTACTCTGCAAGGGCTTACATTGTCACCACTGTATTTGACATTGCATGAATTGGGATATGAACAACGATGTCACTTGTGAAATTTGTAGTACCCAAGAAAAGAAAGTGGCTGCAATTTAGACTCCATTTTGTTTCTAGAATAGTCTTGCATATAGGAAAAGCATTTACATCCAAATACACAAGAAAATTATATTTCGGCTGTTTGCCAAATAAATTGAAATCCAGAGAATCCATTTGAACTGATGATGGTGAGAACTAATTAATGAGAGACAACACTACTAAAAGCCTCATACTAAAAGTTTAGGAATATGAGCATAAAATCATAGTTGGCAAAGCCGTGACTCAGCCTCGAATCAGCAGATGACTGGGTCACCAGGGCAGTGAGTTGACTCATCGACTAGATTGAGTTTTAAAATAACTTGAATCGGGTGAATCCGGAGAAGTCAGGCCAAGTCGAGGGTGAGTTAGCCCGAGTCAAGAGCGAGCGGGCCAACCTTGACTCGTGGCCAGGTTTTCTAGCAATCCAAGCTGAATCGGGCAATTCTTGAGCCAACTCGGCGAGTCAGCCAACTATACATGAAATATCATAGTGAATGTAAGGCCCTTGCTCATTATCCAATGTAATTATATGCAACAATCTAGGTCAAAAAGGCCCTTGAGTTGGCTAGGTCAAAACTATGGCTCAATAATAATATTTCTTAAAACCCGACGAAAATTTGCTAACTCAATTGGAAGGAGCTCGAACACACAAATTTAGAATTGAAGAGAGACACTAGCATGTAAATAAGTGTATTTACATAAATTCTGGAAAGGTTAGGGAGGCCCATTGTGGCTCTGCCATGGCCCTTCCCACCATCCCCAACTACAAAGAGAAAAAGAAAAATATCAGCTTTGAAAATTCTTACTTTGCCCCAAGTTCTTACTTTAGTATATATGGCGCCTTAGAAATAGAAATGAAAGAAAGCATGCAGTCGAGACAATGACTCAAAGCAATGTAAATGCTCTCTGGCAGCTTTGTAAGGAGCAATACAAAAAAAAAAAAAAAATTGAACTAAACTTGATGGCCAAAAAGAAAGTGGAAGTGTGCCTTCAACTTTGGCTTCTTTTCTGCAGAATGGAATGTTGGAGATAGTGTGGCATATGATGTGTATATTGTCTCTTGGTGTAAAGGTAGGATGAGGAGATTTGCTGGTTTGGTGAGGAAAAAAATCAGGGGAATTCACATATGGTGTTTGTAATTATCCATTGTTTGGTAATAAGGTTGAGTTTGCTTCAAAAGTGGATCTAAATGATTGAGGTCCTATGATAGATCCATTTATTCATTTTTTGGCAACAAGACTGTGTTTGTTTCCCTGGAGAGATCCATGGTTTTAAGATAAGAACCTTTCTCCCATCCTTAAATATAAGGTTTTTAACATGTAGCATGAATTTTAAATTCATGCTGCTGAGATATTTAGCTTGTTTAAACTGAGGATCTCCCAAAGCACACCTTTCTGTGCAGCCTCAAATTGAAGATGTGAAGCTATCAAACACAATCTAAAGGTTGATTGTCTTAATATTTATCTACACGTGAAGGTAGATTTAACTTCAAAGCCCATATCAAACTGTCACTTTTCCTAATTTCAGATCTGACACCAAATTTAAAAGAAGATTAATTCATAGTAAGGTTAATGAATATGAAGAAGAGCATCACACCATAATCGGGTCAGGATCATTATCCAGATCCGGAGCAGTATCATTAACCGGATATGTGAAATATTGTGACGGGCAACCCGATAAAGGATGGGAAGGTCAAGGAAATTGGGAGAAGCTTCGCGAAGCTAGCTTTGAGGCTTTGAGCCTTTGACCCGTTGACGCACTACACTCCCACCGGCCTCCCGCCGATTATTAGAGACCGTTTCGGTTGTCCGTTCATTTCTCTCCTCCAGAAAACTCGGGAGCTTGAGAACGTTACAAGTCTTCTCTCCTGCTACTCTAATTTCTTGATTTTAGCTTCCGTAATCGCGACCTCTCAGGCCACTTTAGTCCCTTTCTTGGCACTGCTCTTACATACCGGCTCTGTACGTCCGCCGGATCTCTCTTGCGTGCTTTTATCTGCGAAAACACTGCATTTTAAGGTGTTTGATCTGTCTGATTTGTTGCATTTTGCATCTTCTTGCCTTCTCTTTTGTGATTTGCGTAGGATGCTTGTTTTGATGGCTTGTTCTTGGTTCGCAATTGAGGAGAAACATTTGAGATTTTAGTTCTGCTTTGTTGCGGTTGGTCTTTAGGTTTGCTTGATCTGGTGGGATTAGATTTTCGGGGAAAATGGAGAATGAAGTTGCGGGGGAAGCGAAGCAGTCGTCTTCCTACAGATACTGGGTTCGAGAAACCACTGACGCCGCAGCACCACCCCCGGTTCCCCGGAAACTCTCTGCTGATGATCTGACGAACCAGCAACAGCCTGCACCCTTGGGTTCGGTTTGGAATCATGTAGGTTGATCGTGCTTATTCAGATTTTTCGTTTTTGTGATGGATACAGTAAATATGGTTGTGTTACTTTTTTCTTTTCCTGCGATGGTTTGGGAGGACCCAAGTACTCTCTTTCGGGTCCGCGAAACAACCCTTAGATATCTTTGTCTCTTTGGGAAGGTGCAGGAGCGAAACAGCCAACCTATTGATATTGGGAGACTAAAGAGATTCTTCCAATGTATAATTTCTCGGCCAAATGTAATTCATAATTATAGGAAGAAGCCCCATCAAATGGATTTTTTTTTCACTATATTGCGATTATTAAACACTGTATATAAGGGCCATTACTACAAACAGTAGTACATTTTTTATCATGAAATACCAATTGTTTGCTGAACCAGTTTGAAACTCTAGTCGCTTTAAAGATGAAAGGCATGTATTAGATTGATCGATTATTCGTGGAGGTTAGCTTTACGTGATGACACTATCGGCTAAATCTAGATTCAAAACTTTCCTGCTGCTTCACTGCTAGCTTTTGGGTTGGATAAATGCCATTCCTTCGGTTACATCCTCCTTTTCCGTTTTGGAGATTCTGTTCAACGTGTGCAGGCTTAGCATGACGATAAAGGCATCTGGAGGTCTTTTTGAGATGTCACGAGAAAAAAATATGGCCCTTGATACGAAGGGTTAGATATATACGTGCAAATGTGATAAATTACTTCGCGCTATATCCTAACGAGGTAACACTTTTAGGACACTGTAGGTCTCTAACCAACTTTGTTAAGATTTTGGAATTTAAAGTGTAAATAGAGAATATATACAAAGATAAGAAAATAACAGACTCAAAGCTTTCCAAAAACATCAAAAACATGGAAAACATAAAGAAAATGAAACTGCAGTAACGCAAATTCTAGATGTAAAGTTGGGCTGTTTTGCGACATAGTATAATATTTTCATGTTATGATAATGTTAGATGTTTTTATATCATCCCCCCGGTACCATGTACCTCTCTACACACGTGTATCATAGGTTTTGATTCGATAAGTTTTTAATCTCTTCCAGTCCATTGTTTAGGCTGCATATGAAGTGTTTTCAGTAATGGAACTGTTGATATTCCCTTTATCAAGTGGCTTATGTGAAGGGGTCAATGTCTTAACTCTAAAACAATTATATGTACACTTGGTGGGAGTGTAGGAGGTTGGTAAGAGGTTTAACAGAATTATGCTTCCAATTTCGAGAATCCGGAGGAGTGTTTGGAAGATTAATTTGTACTCACCTCCAATTTCTAGACTCCAAAGAAGTGTTGGGAGGTTTACTTATGAAAACGCACTTCCAGTTTCTAAACTCTAGAGGAGTGTTAGGAAGTGATTCATTTATTTGCCTCTAACTTCTACACTCTGCAAGAGTGTTAAAAGGTGCAACATATATTTAAGTGTCACAGCCACCGACAATTACTTTAGTTATAGGATAGCTGTAGGACGCAGGTTGAGTATGTCCTAAGAGATAGCATGAAACAAGCAATCAGGTGTGTTGCTTGAGCCTTGGAGGGCCTACTAGTACATCCATAAATCTGATAGAATTGCACATTTAGGTGCACCAAACATCGGATTGGCAAGCGCAGGTTTAATCAACGTTCAATTACTGTGATAAGATACAGGTGTGTCAACCTTCTCAAGGACTCCTTTTGCTCTCTCGTTGAGGAAACTTTCACTTTCCAGGCCACCAAATGGCAAGAACTGATAAGAGTTACTTTGAAAAATATAGATGGCATCTCTTAACCATCTTCCAGCTTGGGTGACTGTAAGGCAGCTGAAATCTTGAGCTCCTTTGGAGCGCATCTTGTTGGAAGCAGTTCCCTAGGGTATTGTATACCAGATGTCATCGATTGTCTCAATCATCACCAATTTTTCCTACTCCCAGAATCCTTTGTCTCATAGTATTCATGCTGCTCCTTATTTTTACACCTTCTAACTTTCCCAGGTGGAGGCCTATCAATGCTAGGTGGTCTGGGCTCATCTAACCAAGTAAAATGCTACCATGGTTGAAGAAAGCTCCTATTATGCTTGGGCTTGACTTGTTTAAGTCTCATCATTTCTTGTTTGAGAGGATCGACAAACCAAACATAGGTAGTTGTCACGGGCCGACAACTCCGGGCCGCGCAGCGCGACAAACTCTCGTCAGTAAGCCGCAAGCCTTCGCCTCGTTCAAGTGGGCGCAGATCACTTGAACGTCTTTTTGAAAACAGTTGACACAAAATGCACAAAGAGTGTGAAAATAAACTCGCAATATATTCACTTAGAAAGTTGAGTGCATCACGAGAAAAAATAAGTAAGCTTTTACACTTTACTTACAAAGGATGGCCGAAGCCACTTACAGAATTCTCATGCCGACTATCCAAAACAAAGAATCCCAATCTTACACTTGGGGCCGTTTTGGGAGGGTGCTCCGACACAAGTGAACATTAGAGCTTACACTAAGGCTCAACATAAGCAAAGAAAGTACATTGCAAAGCAAAGGACTGTACGGACTTTAGACATAGGGAAACATGCTCCCTCCATCAAATCAAGCGCCGTCCTCGGCGCTAGCAGCTTGGTACTATGCTTCTCTTTGGGTCTTCATCATCGGCGTAGAAGGGCTGAAGGTTGCAGACGTGAAACACAGGATGCACTTTGAAATGTAGCGGGAGATCTAACTTGTACGCCAGCTTCCCCATCCTCTTGACCACAGTAAATGGCCCTTCATACTTTCTGATCCGTGCTCGGTGTCGCCCACGGAAGATGCCCGCCCGGTCTGCATAAAGCTTCACAAGGACTTGGTCGCCTGCTCGAAATTCCATCGACCTTCGTCTTCGATCTGCAAGTTTCTTCAATTCTGTAGGGGCATGGCCCACTTTATGCCGAGGTGGCCGCCATCTAGGGAGCTTCGCAGGCGTTGTCCCGGCGAATTCCTCTAAGATAGGTGCAAGTGCCTCTGGGACCAAACCAGGAGAGTTTTTAGACACTTCCCTGGTTGCCACCAAGTCCATCCCGTCGCCGTGCTTCGGGCCTTTGTTCAATTGAAGCACAGATATCATCGCGACCTTGCTCTTGTCTTTCCTCAGTGTTACCACTGGCACCATGCAGGGAGACTTCTCATCCATAATGTTGACACTACGCAAATGCGGCATCGGGACCATCTTCGCTGCACTAAGGAGCTCAATGCTGAGAATCATCTGATAATCGTCCATCGGGACCACGGAGAAGTTGGCTTTCTCTGACTAACTCTCAATCTTCACAACCACATCCCGGGCCACTCCATGGATGGGTTTTGCCTCTGAGTTGACTGCCTTCATGCGCAACTCTCCCCTCTCAAGGGTGAGACCTAATCTCCTCGCCTCCACAACTGAGACGAAATTGTGCGTGGCCACTTTCGGGACCAAATTCATAAATAAGATGGGCTTTTCTGAACCTTACTAGATTCATATACCCGAACATGGGACACACTCTTTTCACTTGGCATGACTCTGATCTGCAGGCTTCTTGGCTAAAATTCTTCAATGACATTGGGATGTCTAAAGAAATTATTTTGATAAAAATAAAGATGTCCCTGTGATTGTATTTTATGTTTAAAAGAAAATCGCTATTGCATTTGAAGATAAAGACATTAATAAAGCGCACAGTTAACTTTCTGCTAAATAGATCCTATAACTTTAAGAAGACTGCAAATCTTTCAGCAGCCTGTGAACTACACCACCAATGAATGAACAATTTCCTGGCATTTGAGATACACATGCCCTTTTAAACAGGTCACCACCTGTGTCACAACTCACAAGTCCTTGGTCTATTACTGCAGCTCAAGGTCTTGTCAATGTGAATGTCTGCCAAAATCAGGTCTTTCTGGATACGAGTGTCTACCAACCAGTCTCCCTTTTATAGGCCAATCCAAAATTATTTTGCATGGGTATGGTTAAGAAACCATGGCTAAATCAGAGTTTTCCATGCTGTTTTGGTAACTTCTTAAAGCACTAGGTACGTAAGCCTGATTGTAACTGTTTAGTGTGTATCTGCAATGTGGTTGAGAGACAGAAATTCTGCATATTCAATTTCCCCATATACTCACCTGTTAATTCACTAGCTTGATTTTGACACCTGGGTATGCAATCCCCGGTCATTCCTTAATTAGAGATGCCAACATTGATCTGCCACTGTCAACTGCTGTAATTTAAATCTTGGTCAGAGTTATGCTTTTCATTTTTATCTGCTTCTTTATCATGATCTAACCAGCTTGTGCTGAAGCGGTTGCTCTTTTATTGTTTCCAATGGTTGGTTCCTCATCTTCTTTTTCATTTTCTACATACTCTTTAACTCCTGAACTTGTTTTTAGGCAGGAACATGGGAAGAAAGGAATCTTAACACATGGGCTACAAGCAGGATAAAGGTTCGTGATAAAAGTTTGGAAATACAATGTGAAGAATTTTTTTGATTGGCAATCTGCTCAAGTTTTTTATCCTTATATTGCAGGACCTGCTTACTTCATTGGACTCTATAGAATTTTCAGGGGGCAAAGCAGGCATTTCAGAAGTGGCAGAGTGCAATGGAGATGTGAGTCTCCTTTTATTGCTAGTTGTACTATTAGTGAACACTCTTTCGTTGCGTGCTCGAAACGACTGAAGTCAACCATGCTAGAAACATCATTTGTATACATATTCCTTAGGCTGTGTCTCTAGTTGATGTGTTGGTCTTTCCTCTTGGTATGTTTTAGGCATTCCTGGTGACGGTGCGCAACAAGAAGCGGGTCGGTTACACCTATAAAATATCACTGAAGTTCAAAGGCAAGTTACTCTTGGTTAAAATGATTGTAGTTTTTCCCTTAGTTGTGTTTCCTTAACCAGGTGACGGAATGCAACAGGAGAATGGCTGATTAAAGAGGAAAAGAAAGCTATAAAGGGCTACATAGATATTCTTGAGTTCTCCTTTGGGGAGCTTGACGACTTGCAGGTATGCTGCATAGGGGTGATGAACCCATGGACAAAATTTATCATTTCTATACTCATGAAAAATGATGGTTCTTTGGAGTGTACCAAGAATATATATATATATATATATATATATATATATATATATATATATATATATATATATATATATATATATATATATATATATATATATATATATATATATATATATATATATATATATATATATATTTAGATAGTCAGTTTTGAAAACAACTACTGAAGCTGCTTCAGAAATGTTTAGTCAAAGTGTTGGACTGGTCGTCCCATAGATAATTTAAGAAAATATATTTTTTTTCTGTATCGTATTTCAAAGAATTCCTGTCATGGAGGAAAAAAAAACCTTGAGTTGCTTCATCTTGCTGTTTGTAGGCACAATTAGTGATTAATCCAAGTGCCTTTTTGGAAGCCTAGATGTTCTGAGACGTCTTCCTTTCAATATGGCATGCGTGTTTTAACACATCATTTACGACAAAAAAATACCTACGTGAACTCTTTTGTTTGATTTGCAGATTGAAGTTAGATTGAATGAGGAGAAAGATCTGTTGGAGGACGAGAGGTTAAGAATAGTAAAGGATGTTAGGTTGTTCTTGCCATCCATCTGCAACCAACTGTCAAAATTTGAACAGGAGCTCAAGGACAGATGAGAGGGCCTGATTTAGTCAGGCTTTTCAAATGCCACAGGCTCTCCCTCTCTATGGAATATGATGCATTTGTTGGTTATCACATGATGTTACACATCCGCAACAAACTGTCAAACTTCGAAGAGGAGCTCAAGGACAGATGAGAGGGCCTGATTTAGTCAGGTTTCTTAAAAGCCACAGGCTCTTTCTCTCTCTATGGAACATGATTCATCTGTTTGTTATATCATAATGTTTGATATTAACTCTTATATCTTTGTTACACTTAATACCAAGAAATGGGAGACAAGTTTGCAGTCAAGTCCTCTATGCAACTCTAACCAATCTAATGTTTCTTTCTCCAAAAAACGAGGCCTTTTTTGAACCATGTGTTGATGTAGATGTTTATATGCATGCTCTGTCCAACCAGTATCTGCTGGCTTGATTGAAAGGAATGTCATGGTTTTAGCATATAAAGGCTTATTGGCAGCTTCATCTTTTTGACAGAGGTCTAGGCATAGTATCCAGGGCCGACTTTTTGGCCTGTGCAGGTGCTGAAGATTGTTCTTGTTGGATTTCTCTGTGTCAGCCATGTTGTCCCGGCATTGGCTGCAATCATGCACGCAATATCTAATGTAACTTTTTTTTTTTTTTTCTTTCATGAGGATCAGTTGTCAAAGTCTGTTTTTTTGCACAAGTTACTANTGGTTCATACGTGAACTATAAGAATGTCTGGTCTAATGGAAACGAGACATTGAAGCATGCATGTTATTTGGTGATATCCAGGCCATTTAACAAGTCTTCATCCCTAGTACTAAGTTTTCTTTTCTGTTAAGTAGACAACAGCTTTCAATTGCTTATTCTGTTCCGCTCATTAAGGAAAGGGTTTATCAGCCATTGGTCTTTGTCACCAGGGTGCTGTTTAAATGGACCCGCACCCGCGTCGATGCGATGCGGGTGCGGATTCGCCTATAGTGCGCATCTCAACCGCACCTGTTGAGGACTTGAGGGGAACACTGTGGGAGAGAGAGAGAGTGCAGGGGAGAGGGCGGTAGGGAGAGGAGGAAAGAGGAGAGAGGGTGTAGTACTTAATTTTTTTGAGAAGTGTGCGTACTTTCACATTTAATGGCATGGAAAGTGTTTGAGTCACATTTAATGGCATGGAATCGTACTCATTACATTATTATTTTAAAAAATTTAATGTTATAGAGGTTGCGTGTTTGATACATTTTGATACATGTAGACCGCAAGGCTGTCCAAGTCAGAATTTGAAATTAAAATTTTGGATAAAAATGAAATGAGAATTGCGGTATCAAAATCTTGAATTAAAATTTCATAATTGTAATTGAATGTTAAGGAGTGGAATTATGATTTCAAATTGTTAAAGTTTTTTCATATCTCTTTTAACACATGCTAAGATGGTTTTAATTCATTAATTCTAAAATTTTAATTTTATTATATTAAACGCATAATTTTCAAATTTAGAATCAAAGTTTGAGGCTACTAAACACAAAAAAAGCATAAGATCAATAGATGCAAATTCTTTTTACACAAACAAGAGATCTGTGTTAGTCAATTTTTACGAAAAATTAATAATAATAATAATAATAATAAAATACCTTCACCACACCGCCGCACTTAATTTTTTTGAGATGTGCTGTACCGGCACCGGGACCGGCACCATGCACCTTGGTGACATAGCCATTGGTTGAAGTTAAGTGTTTGCCTCTTGTACCAATTTCAACCCCCAGGAAAAATATTTTTAGATTTTCAAGGTTCTTAAAAATACTACTAAACCAAATCTCAGAGGATTACTTCAACCCTTTATTAGTTCTTCGTTCACGCGCTTAAGCATTAGGGTCTCCTTCTGTGCATTAAAGGAGTCGCTTTATGTATACCTTCTTTTCTAAATATCTATGTAAGAATGCATTTTCCACAATCAACTTACTAATTGACTATCGGTGATCAACTACCAAGGACATTCAGAATGCTACATGTGTAGACGAAACAATGGGTGTTCCTGTAAAGTGTGTGTGTTTGTTTGTATTGTGAACTGCAAAGATTACATTTTGAGGTGTGAAAATGAGCCTAGCACCTAGAAATGCTTAACAGTGTTTGGTATTGCTGGAAATGAGACATTGAAAGATGCATGTTATTTGGTGATGAACAGGCCATTTTACAAGTCTTCATCCGCACTATTAAGTTTTATGTAGAGTAGACAACAACTTGCAATTTCTTATTTTGTTCCACTCATTAAGGAAAGGGTGCATCTACCATTCGTTGAAGTTAAGTGTTTGCCTCTTATACCAATTTCAACCCCAAGAATTTTTTTTTTTTAGATTTTCAAGGTTCTTAGAAATACTACAAAACCAAGACTCAGAGGATTACTTCAACCCTTTATTAGTTCCTACCTCACACGCTTAAGCATTGCAGTCTCCTTCTGTGCATTCAAGGAGTCGCTTTATAAACCACAAACTAACATGGCAGTGAACAAGTACTTAATAAATGTTCAAAAGCCCAACACTAAAATACATAACAAAGTGTACACCACATGAGATCCTAGCATTACTTTTAAGATAGACATTTCATCTACATGCAATGCCGAACTTTCTGTAGTAACTAACTCCGTACAATGGGTTGAGTGCTATGTCACAATGGTACGGGTATGGGTACATGGGTACGGGTTTTGGTACGGCGTTTTTTTAAATCTTGGTACGGGTACGACAACTATTATATATAATTAATTCAAAAAATTGAAGAAACCAAATGAATCCATAGATAATCTTCTCACAAGTCATGACAAAAATGTTCCTTTTCATTTTGATAAAAAGCTTCAAATAATGAAAATGCCAACAAAAAGAGGCTGCTAATGATTAATTATCAAGGTTTCATCTTGGTTAATGAGGCTTCTTATGTTAATAATTATGCAAGTGAAAAAAAAAAACAAAAAAAAAGATCAAGTCGTTTAATTTTTAATTTTTAGTTATAATACACTTTGGATCTACCTGTTAGAGTACTATTATATCCACATCTTTTGAAAGGTTATAGCGAATTTTATCATTAAGTTTCTCTTGTCAACATGCTAAGTAACTTATATTATTGACATTGACTTAATTTAAAAGAGAAATTATTCCATTCCAAAAGCAGTGTCATATGTAACATCCGTTTATACATGTCAAATAAAATTTCACATCACATATGTGAACAGAACCATAGTAGTCAGATGACTCATAAGCACATACTTCAAGCATATTACATGACCAAGCTCTGAGTAACTTAAATTTAGTAACTTAAATTTTGTAAGCTTACATCTTAATTAATCGTTAGACCTTTATGTTGGAAACCACGCTATTGTGCAAGTTTGATTCTCTTTTTTTGACAAATGGATTGAGCCGTTTGGTGCAACCACTTTTTTTTTTTCTTTTTCGTTGTTCTATCATCTTAGGTAAGCAAACTATGAAGCGTATTTAGATTAATGGATCATAATTCATAACAAAAAATATTGCATATATATGAGTAATGCTATTGCAAATATTTGTTCGCTTGATGTATGTAATCTTCAGAATTTTGAGGGGGAAAAATTTTCCATTCACCCCTTATGAATCGAACAAAATTCAACAAGATATATTCTTATACTTAATTGATGAGTTAGGTTGCCAGGAGTATGACAACAATACTATACGATGTGTATCGGGTGATAAGTTGGGAATTTAACAATAGCAAAAGCATTCGATATGTGACTCTCTTGATATTTTAAACACTTCACTTATATCTTTACACGTTTGCTTTCCTATTGGCAAACTCCTATTAAAATTTGCCAAAAGAAAAAATGCACTTGGGTTGGTCTTCTATTTTTGAACTTTAGTAATAAGCATTCTTAAAGGGAGTGGTGCTAGGAAGGAAATTAATTTGTCTGGACGAAGAAAGAGGAAAGCCTGCCCTTGTGCCATGATGGTGCGTGAGAATGAAGATTGTTCCGAGTATCACCTTTTCCGAGTAAGCTTGTACCGCAAATGTCTAAAACGGCCATGCTTTTGATTATTGTCCAGGTGCATTGTTTTTTTGCCTATAAGATTGTTCTACTACTTCCATATACATATTATACTTGCTGCTCCTCAGCAATTCTTGGGGTCCATTTCTTCGCAGTCCGCTAACTCCAAATAAGAGGTTAGTTAAAAATAAATAAATAAAATTGCCGATGTAATTAAAAAAAAAAAACCAATGCAAGAAGCTTTTTAAATTTATTAAAACATTTGAAATAATTTATTCATTAAAAAATATTAATAACAGTGGACGGAACCAAACCGCTCGCGAACTATTTCGGATCAATTCTCACTCCCACGAATCCCGCCTCGTGGACAGAAGAAGCTCATTTTCTTCCCAGCCTGTCTGACCCGACAATCCACCTCCTTCACGACGCCCACGCCTCGACACACGTGGCATGGTTTGTCAAAGGGGCACTTTCTAATGACATAAATATCCCAAGAATAACCACCTAACAACAAAATCATGCATGCAACGCCAAGGTAAAAGTCTGAATCAAAAGCATGGCCGTTTTAGACATTTGCGGAACAAGCTGATTCAGAACTTCCAAGTAATAAACGGAGATCAAATTTGAAGTAAAAAAAGTTTAGAAACACACGATGAGATGAGAAATGAGTGCATAATTCAGATATAGAAACACATGATGAGATCAAATTTGTCTCTTTCATTTGATTTGATGTGTGATTAGACCAACTTGATTTGGTGGAACCTTTGTGATCCTATTTCTTAAACTTGAGACTCAAAGTATGGGTGCAAACTGATCTGATTTGGATCAAAGAAACCTACCATCGTGTACCAATTTGGACCAAAGAAGGGTTAATAATGAATCTCAAATCCTGCAACCGGCTTCAATATGTACCCAAAAATCCCATGCAATGGGGCAAGTTGAAATCAAGCAGACTGAGCACTTTGTCAGTTTCAGACCAAATTGAGGATCATAACGATGGCGAAAATAAAGCATCGGTCGATGGCAATGGAATTGAGGATGATGACGATGGTGAAAACAAAGCATCGGTTCACATTTTTAGGGAAAGAGAAGGAAAGGGAGGGACTGTGTTTTAGAAGATAATCACTGTCCTTTACTCTCAAAACAAACCATATTGTCTAGTCATAACTTCCGCTTCCTCAAGAGGAAAAAGGAAGAAGAGTTGGCAGTACTTCCAATAATGATAAGTTATGATAGTCTTCTCAAAATGACAAATGAAATTCTGCGAGGAATTGGATGGTAGTCTTTATAAGGTAATATTTGTAAAGATACAGAACATGTGAAGTGTTACGTCGACTGTGCTTTTCAAATTCTTGACCACAAGGTGCTCCTATGAGTAACATGTCGTGGTGAACTGTCGGGTGCATCAAAACGCACCCAAGAACTTCAGCATCTCAGTGACCTCCACGTTGGGATGCTTAGCACTATAACAGAACACTGTAGCGCTCTCTTTTATTTTTTCCTTCTCTGCGGCATGAAGCATGAATGGATGGCTTTTTGGCAGATGAGACGACCGGACACAGTTTCCAAAGGCCAGCGTGGTTCACTCGGATTTCACGAAGAAATCAAGGGAAGATCGTTCCTGTTGGCCATAATGGCAAAAGAAATCAAAACTCGCATGGACCCACCACCTACACAACGGCGACCCAAGAAAAAGGCAAAGTTTTTTCATGACATGGTCACCATTTTGGGTTCACTGCAATTTTGGCGCATTAGGACCCTCTCCCGAAACTGGTCTTGGCCCTTTCTCAGTCAAGAATCCATTAGTTCTGAAGTAAACCGCTGAACAACTGTGGCCATTCAGTGGGCTCCAGAACCCTTTGGTCACGTCAAGAGCAAAGCGGGACCACTTACCACAGGTCCTTCGGCCGGAGGCCTGGAGGGGTTTACTGAACGCTGGGACGCTGGCTCTGGCTCCTCTTTGAGCTTCTTTCCCACTTTCGGGAGGAAATTTGTTTGGAACCCATCCTTGTTAAATAGTTGAAGATGAAGACAAAATAGAGGTAATCATTGCCTTGGTAGCAGTAAACATGATGATCCCTGTTGAGCGGCTAAGGTGAGGAGGCTATGGTTGGAAACCATTAATGGTGACAAGTGTGATTGCCTTGGTTAGGGGGCTGTAATCTACACGTTTTTTTTGGAGCTGACTCAATCAGTTGCTTATTTTGGTGATTTTCATTTCAGTGATTGTCGTCTCTTTGATTTACCGTCCTTCTTTCATGTTTACCAAAATATTTATACCTTGTAACTTTACCTACACTCATTATTAAAAATGATGGTTGTATCGAGTGTAGTGTGTGAGGATATTCATTCCAATAAGAGCTTCTCCTCCTTGTGGACGTAGGCACTTCATTGCCAAACCAAGTATACTAGTGTCTTTTGTCTTCCTCTTCCTTTCTTAAATTCATAGCTAGGTACCATATTCACCATTCTTAAATTCATAGCTAGGTACGATATGCACCAGTTCTTGAACAATCAAGACAAAAATGATGCTTAATCATGAAGAACCATGGGACATTTATATGAAAACAAATTGGTAATTAATTTGGTTGCAGATGATGATGATGGTAATCAATATGATTGTGTTTTAGAAGATAACCACTGTCCTTTACTCTCTAAACAAACCATATTGTCTAGTCATAACTTCGGCTTCCTCAAGAGAAAAAAAAGGAAGAAGAGTTGGCAGTACTTCCAATAAGGATAAGTTATGACGGTCTTCTCAAAATGACAAATGAAACTCTGCGAGGAATTGGATGGTAGTCTTTGTAAGGAAATATTTGCAAAGATACAGAACATGTGAAGTGTTACGTCGACTGTGCTTTTCAAATTCTTGACCACAAGGTACTCTTATGAGTAACATGTCGTGGTGAACTGTCGGGTGCATCAAAACCCACCCAAGAACTTCAGCATCTCAGTGACCTCCACGTTGGAATGCTTAGCACTATAACAGAACACTGTAGCGCTCTCTTATTTTTTCCTTCTCTAAAGCATGAAGAATGAATGGATGGCTTTTTGGCAGATGAGACGACCGGACACAGTTTCGAAAGGCCAGCGCGGGTCACTCGGATTTCACGAAGAAATCAAGGGAAGATCGTTCCTCTTGGCCATTATGGCAAAAGAAATCAAACCTCGCGTGGCCCCACCACCTACACAGCAGCGAGCCAGCGACCCAAGAAAAAGGCAAAGTTTTTTCACATGACATGGTCAATAATTGAGTGACATCCGAGATTTTTGGGCTCGTCATCTCAAACCTAGTTACTTTTATCATGACCCTTCTGCCCACATCCACCTCCCATGAACCTAAAAGTGGAGAGAGAGGAAACCCTGTTGCTGTATTGGACCCATGTATAAGATACATTGTCTAGACACATTAATTTCTGGCAGTACCCCATTAGCAGTAGAATCACATGTCTCACACAACCGAAAAAGAAACTGGTGGAACTGCCTAAGCTGAAAGGTACCTTACCTACAGCTACTTTATTCAGCTTTTTGAATGTGTGGGAGCCTTGTAGTCTCCCCTGCTGCTCCCAGTCATTATCAAAGCAATTTTTTGTACCATTTTGGGAAAGTAAAGGAAAGGGAAGTGAGGTAAATGAAAGGAAAGGGGAGGGAGGGAAAGGGAATGAAAGAATGGAAAGAAGACGAAAGAGGTGAGGTGAAGCTTGTTCAATCCCTTCCTTTTCAATCCCACCCTTCCCTCTCTCCCTCTCAGTTCAATCAGCAAGATAAGGAAAGGGAGAGAGGGAAAGTAAAGAAAAGGGAAGTGAAGGAAATGAAAGGAAATGAGAGGGAGAGAAAGGGAATGAAAGAATGGAAAGAAGACGAAAGAGATGAGGTGAAGCTTGTCCCTCCCTTTTCAATCCCACCCTTCCCCCCAACCATTTAAAAGAACTAGGCAGCCACTCTCTCCCCCTCTCCCTCCCAGTTCAATCGGCAGCCACTCTCTCCCCCTCTCCCTCCCTGTTCAATCGGCAGCCACTTCCTCCCAGTTCAATCGGCAGCCATAGCCAGCCTTGGACTTGCTTGAAGATGGGAAAAAAGAGGATTAGCATGGAAAGGATTGCCGATAAGCAAAAGAGGCACGTCACCATCTCCAAGAGGAGGAATGATCTCTTCAAAAAGGCAGAGGATGTCTGCTCTCTTACTGGTGCCACCATTGCCATCATCTGCTTCAGTGAAGCAGGAAACCCCTTCACTTTCTGCCATCCTCCACCAGCGGATGGCCACCAACAATTCCTCTCCATCATGCAGCAGTACTATGGGAGTTCCAATGGCTGCACCATCATTGATGCTCCTTCCCAATCAGCACCCGTGGGCAGGGGCGGAGGGAGGGGGGGCCCGCACGGGCCATGGTCCGGGTGAGTGCAAGAAAAAAAAAATTTTTACATTGAAAAAATCAAATTTTTTTAGCTTGGCCCAATCGGTTGCTCCTCTTGGCCCGACCCTTCCAGCATCTTTTTCAACAACCGACTCTGTTTGCCATAACACAGCAAAATCACAGCTCGAGGAATGGGGGTTTCTTCCTATGACAAGTAGCCTCAGAATGAGGAGAAGAAAGTCAGCGGCATGATGGCATCTTCCTCTGCGCCAATCACCAAGAAATCCAGATCGTTGTTCCACCTCAATGAGGATGAGGATGGTTTAAACAAAGCATCGGTCGATGGTAATGGAAGTGAGGATGATCACGATGGCGAAGCAAAGCATCGGTCGATGTCAATGGAATTGATGAAGATGACGATGGCGAAAACAAAGCATCGGTCGATGGCAATAGAATTGAGGATGATGACTATAGCGAAAACAAAGCATCGGTCGATGGCAATGGAGGTAGCGAAGTCCTAGAATAACAAAAATTACTACCCACAAGATTAATGCTTGAGTCAACAAGGCCTTCCTCCACTGGTTGGGCACGGGCCGGCTCCAGGAGAGCCGCCTCCTTCTCGTGCATGCTTTGCAACTGAGGTTGCAGCCTCATTTCTTGCTGATTTCCTCCCTCCCAACTTGAGACAGGCACAATTCCGTGGCATTTTGGACCAGAAGCATCAATTCTGCTGCCATTCGCTCTTCCTCCACTAGTTGGGCATGGGCCACTCCAGGAGAGCCGCCTCCATCTCCTGCATGCTCTGCAACTGAGGTCGCAGCCTTATTGATGCCCACGTTCTTTCATCGTCAGATGCTAATTGTAGGAGGTCCGTTGCCCTGTTTTGATATTCTCCAATCGATTTGGGTTCACCCACAAGCAGGGGCGGAGGGAGGGGGGCCTTTCCTGCCCATGGCCCGGGTGAGCGCAGAAAAAAAAAATTGTATTGAAAAAATCAATTTTTTTTAGTTTGGCTCGACCCGTCGCTCCTTGTCGCTTCTCTTGGCTCGACCCTGGCCCGACCCACGAATCGTCATGGCCGACCCTGGAAAAAATCCTGGCACCGCCCCTGCCCACGGGTGCTGATTGGGAAGGAGCAGCAATGATGGTGCAGCCACTGGAACTCCCATAGTACTGCTGTATGATGGAGAGGAATTGTTGGTGGCCATCCGCTGGAGGAGGATAGCAGAAAGTAAAGGGGTTTCCTGCTTCACTGAAGCAGATGATGGCAATGGGGGCATCAGTAAGAGAGCAGACCTCCTCTGCCTTTTTGAAGAGATCATTCCTCCTCTTGGAGAAGGTGACGTGCCTCTTTTGCTTATCAGCAATCCTTTCCATGCTAATCATCTTTTTTCCCATCTTCAAGCAAGTCCAAGGCAGGCTATGGCTGCCGATTAAACTGGGAGGAAGCAGGGGCAGAGGGAGGGGGGGCCCGCCCGGGCCATGGTCCGGGTGAGCGCAAGAAAAAAAAATTTTTTACATTGAAAAAATCAAATTTTTTTAGCTTGGCCCGATCGGTTGCTCGTCTTGGCCCGACCTTTCCAGCATCTTTTTCAACAACCGACTCTGTTTGCCATAACACAGCAAAATCACAGCTCGAGGAATGGGGGCTTCTTCCTATGACAATTAGCCTCAGAATGAGGAGAAGAAAGTCAACGACATGATGGCATCTTCCTCTACGCCAATCACCAAGAAATCCAGATCGTTGTTCCACCTCAATGAGGATGAGGATGGTCTAAACAAAGCATCGGTCGATGGCAATGGAATTGAGGATGATGACGATGGTAAAAACAAAGCATCGGTCGATGGTAATGGAATTGAAGATGATCACGATGGCGAAACAAAGCATCGGTCGATGGCAATGGAATTGATGATGATGACGATGGCGAAAACAAAGCATCGGTCGATGGCAATGGAATTGATGATGATGACTATGGCGAAAACAAAGCATCGGTCGATGGCAATGGAGGTAGCGAAGTCCTAGAATAACAATAATTACTACTCACAAGATTAATGCTTGAGTCAACCAGGCCTTCCTCCACTGGTTGGGCACTGGACGGCTCCAGGAGGGCTGCCTCCTTCTCGTGCATGCTTTGCAACTGAGGTTGCAGCCTCATTTCTTGCTGATTTCCTCCCTCCCAACTTGAGACGGGCACAATTCCGTGGCATTTTGGACCAGAAGCATCAATTCTGCTGCCATACGACGGCTCTTCCTCCACTAGTTGGGCATGGGCCACTCCAGGAGAGCCGCCTCTATCTCCTGCATGCTCTGCAACTGAGGTCGCAGCCTTATTGATGCCCACGTCCTTTCATCGTCAGATGCTAATTGTAGGAGGTCCGTTGCCCTGTTTTGATATTTTCTAATCGATTTGGGTTCACCCACAAGCAGGGGCGGAGGGAGGGGGGCCTTTCCTACCCATGGCCCGGGTGAGCGCAAAAAAAAAAAATTTGTATTGAAAAAATCAATTTTTTTTAGTTTGGCTCGACCCGTCGCTCCTTGTCGCTTCTCTTGGCTCGACGCTGGCCCGACCCATGAATCGTCATGGCCCGACCCTGGAAAAAATCCTGGCTCCGCCCCTGCCCACGGGTGCTGATTGGGAAGGAGCAGCAATGATGGTGCAGCCACTGGAACTCCCATAGTACTGCTGTATGATGGAGAGGAATTGTTGGTGGCCATCCGCTGGAGGAGGATGGCAGAAAGTAAAGGGGTTTCCTGCTTCACTGAAGCAGATGATGGGAATGGGGGCATCAGTAAGAGAGCAGACATCCTCTGCCTTTTTGAAGAGATCATTCCTCCTCTTGGAGAAGGTGACGTGCCTCTTTTGCTTATCAGCAATCCTTTCCATGCTAATCATCTTTTTTCCCATCTTCAAGCAAGTCCAAGGCAGGCTATGGCTGCCGATTAAACTGGGAGGAAGCAGGGGCGGAGGGAGGGGGGGCCCGCCCGGGCCATGGTCCGGG
>JAANDH010000369.1:0-76796 GCA_011799765.1 Nymphaea thermarum
AATTTGCTTTCAATTTGATGTTTTCTGCAATTTGCTTAATTAATTGATGTAAGCGCCAATTAGCGCATTTGCTTTGGTATTTTGGATTTGAATTTTGGATTTGGATCTAGTCTGGGATCCAGATCTAGCATTGTCTATAAGTACTTTGATCCATTTTGGATCCTTATGCTGAAATTGAGAATTTACGTCATTTTGTCAAATTGCTCTCTCTCTCCTCATCTCGTCTCTCTCTCTCTCTCCCTTAGCATGATCTCCCAACGTCCTCTCTCTCTCTCTATCGTCTTCAACCTTGGGTGATTTCAGCCTTTGGCTGAAACTTCCTAAGCCGTCTCTCCCTTCTTCTCTCTCAAATCCGCGGGTTGTTCGTCCTCCCTTCCTTATTTTCTCTTCTCTTCTCAACCACTCGCCCAAGGAAGATTCGTTTAGGAATACGTCCTCGGCTCTGGCGTGAAGAAGTCCACCAAGGCCACGGTCATTCCCCTCTTGAACGCAGGTGTCTATTGGTACTGCCGAACCCTTACCACAAGGAAGGAATTAACATATCACGTTGAAGCTTGGAGGTAAGTGCAATAGGTTGATTGGCTAATTTATGCAACTTGTTGTTTTGATTTAAGTAGAGATTTCAACCAAGGAGGGGTCGGATTGTTCACGGTTCCAGCCGTGATAATCTTCCATTCGTTGGGGGAAAACTTTGCCTAAATCACCTCTTACGAGTCTTAGAGGATCCGATTGATCAAGAGTTCTTTCCCTCCAAGTTTGATGAAGTTCTAACGGTTGGATCGTCCGGAAAAATCAAATTGTAACTCTCGGTGTGAGCCTTTCTCCTTGCTGGAAAAATTCAGAAGTACCAAGAAAAGAAAAAGCAGTGAAAAGGGGCGAGAAAAAGAAAAGAAAAACAAAGAAAAACAGTCCCCCAAAGAAAAGAAGAAAATACAAAAATCAGAAAGGAGGTTGCTTAATCGGGCATCTTGGGCGGCCGGAATTTCAGGATTCCGGCCACCTCTGCATTTTTTCCGATGACTTTCCGGCGAGTTCCATCAAGCATATCGAAGCCCTTTTAAAGTTCATTTGGGCATTCAAGGCGTTCCTTGGCGAAATCCGGCGCAAAAGTGGATTCCGGCGAACAATTGGGGAAACCGGCCACATTGGGAATTCTTCTTCACGCCGGCGACTTGGACAGCTTTTCCGACGAGAATTCCTATTTTCCAGGTGAGTGGTTCACTCCTTGATCTCTCGCAATCTCATCCTCTATCCAGCCCACGTGGCAAGCATCGAGCAAGGGAGAGAACCACTTGGAGAGAAAATAGGATTATCTCCTACTTAGTTGGACTCGTTCCACCTTTGTAGGGAGTTGGCGTCCTCTAGGGGATTCTAGATCCCGAACGTTAGGAACTTTTCCTTTCTTTTAGCTAGCTAGCTCCTCACGCCTTGCCACCTAGCCTTCTCGTCAACTTCCAGCCGCCATTTGTTGCTGAGTCACCTGCCACCTAAGCTGCCCCACTTCCCATCTCACTTCCTCGCAACCTCCCTCCACATTTGTTGGAGGTAGCCTCGACCCAACCGTGCCACCTCGCCCTCAATCTTAGGAGGCAGATCTTCCCTCTAGAAGCCATTTCCTATCTCGTCTCACCTCTCCCCACGTGGCCTAGTCCTACCACACCCGAGCTCACCTCCATTTCCTAGCTCACCTTGAACCTAGAGCCTACTTAAACCTACACCTAGCCCGCACCTAGTTGGACTTAGTCTTAGGTCGCAAGGGAGACCGCGGATTGGCGCACCCTTGTCATTTCTAAGTCCGGCGGGCTAGCCCATTCCCTTGCCGGCCACCTTTGCCAATATTCCGGCCACTATTCCGGCGTCCTTCCTCATCGGCTCCGTCCAACTCCGGCGAGACCCAAAGTGCATTCCATCCGCATCAGACAACCACTCCTTCATCAACGGGCGCTTCCCCCCCTTGTCACTCACCTCATCGGCAAGTTACATACCTCTCGGCTCCGGCGACCTCCGGCCAATTCCGGCCGCCGGCGGCGGCCGCTGCACTTTTTCCGGCGTCATTTTCCGGCGACTTTTCCAGCAAGTCTCCGGCCTCCTCCAAAGTACTACCAAGGTTTATCTTCCTCATCGGCGACTTCCAAGAGGCTTCAGCTCGTTGAGGTTAGTACATTAATTTAAAGGTTGAATTTGTGTAACGGCGTTGGCTTGATTTGTTTAGAGATTGCATGATTAAGATCTTAGAGTTACTTGGTTCTACCTTGTGTTCTTTTGTTTCTTGGGTGTAATCTCTATTTAAATCAAGTCTTACGAGTCACAAGCGAGGCCCTTATTTTATGTGCTAGTCTCTTAAGTTGTTAGCTATCTTGAAGTATCAGAGATGCATGTGTTCTAGATTCTTATTGATTCACTTCCGGAAAGTTTTTTTTTTTTTTCTCATTATTGGATTGGTATTGATTAGATTTGATTAATTGTAATTTGGGGTTCTTTAGAAATTTGATTTCTCTTACACGTTAGGATTAAGTCGGGGCTTTCTGTCCGACTGGGTAGGTAGATTGTATTGCTTGTTTAGGAATGCATTAGGTCACTCCGAATTGAACCTGGGAGCGTAGGGTCTAACCGTGGGAATTGGAAATTTCTGCCGCCCGCGGACAAGGTCCTAACAGAAGGTAACCATCATTCCGAGGGGGCGAAGGAGGAAAAAGGCTTCCTATCTGTACCCATTTTCCATAACAACCTCAGCCCGACGAGTGTTGGAACTAAGGCGGTGCAGAACATGAAGCCGCATCGAGCTATAAAGAAAGAAGAGATAGAGAGTGCCTTACCAGTAGGGGAGGTCCCGTTGGTAATTGTCGAGTTGGCATCTTGTGAAGGAAGAGGAAGAGGGACATCGAGGACCTGTCCGGCGACGACAGGAGCGTTGCTGCTCACGTTGTTGAGGTTCTCTAATTGGGCCATAGTGACGTTGTACCCATTGGCGATGCTCGTCAGAGTGTCGTTCTTCTCCACGACGAGTGCATAGTGCGTCACCTGAGAGCCATCGACGAGGTCGCAGTTGCAGGGCAGCGGAATCGACAGCACCTGGCCGGGACTCGTCTTGGAGAGATCATTGCTGCCGCTGACGGCCGCGATGGACTTGGGATCGACGAGCCTCGAGAAGACGCTGGTAGCAATATAGTCGAGAGTATCGCCTGGCTTGACGGTGTACTTGTTGTCGGAGTGGCCGATGCCGTCCTGGCATTGGCAGGTGATGGGCACCTTGATCGTGTGTTGGGCGGAGACCGGTTGGCTTGGAGGCGTGGTCGAAAGGAGGGAGTTAGGCAGAAGGAGGTCAGTGTACTGACCTAATCCAAACAGGGACGAGATCTCCTTGAGGGTGGTCGCGTTCAGGGGTCTGTAACCCACCAGACCCTTGCAGGTGCCGGCGGTGGCGCACCTGAATCCCAATCCCTGGACCGTGACCACAGATATGTTGAATCCGACCCCCTCGACCACGATCACAAACAAGTAGACGAGCGGCACTACCTGTGGTCGCAGACCCGGCAGCTTCACCATCTCTTTCCTTCTCCCTTTCTTCTCTTGTATCTCTTCTAATCATGGGATCCTCGAGCAGGCGTTTCAAGCCTGATTCAGGCCCACGTTGGTCGAGCCGCCTCGGGAGACGGCCGCAGTAACGGCGTTTGGATGAGAGGCGTGAACGCAACTACTAATAACTTTCAACAACTTTAATTTGATGTGAATAAAATTTTTACAAAATCTAGTTCGACTCGGGCTCAGATCACACAACATGAAGCAATTGCATTGGACGCTGATGATATTACTCCATGAGCGGGCTCTTTATTTTTCAGCCGGCTTTTTATCATGTCCCTCTTTCGTGGTTCACCATTGTCGACGTTGGGTGGTGGCTCTTCAAGTTTTTTCTGATCATTGCTGAGGGGGAAGACACAGAACCGAGCTGATCAAGGCTTAAGCCCAAAAATGGAGAAGGTGCTCAAAGAAAAGTTATCAGCGCTAGAGGCCTATGAACCTATCCCGTTTGACAATTGGGCCCGAACGATGGGTCGCAAAAGTTGATCATGGCTTCGGCCCACCGCCCACCGCTGCTGAAACTAAAACTGATTTCTTTATCTATGTAGCGTTTCTGCCCCTAAATTGGGTCCGGCATCGATCACCGCCGGTCGTCAGCCGGGCATCCAAGTTAAATCCGGCTTATTTCCCAAATCATGATATCAGTAACACAAATTACAACACTATTTGAAGGTTCCTCAATCAATCATTCGCTAGAATCACGATTTTCACCAAATTCTATGCTCTCCTGTGGAGCTTGCGCAATAAAAGCCCAACCTATCACTTTCGAGAGTGATTCCATATTCCAGCCATACTACCTGCCAAATAGACTGCGACAAAAATACGTCTACCTTGAAGACGAAAGGGCCACCATCACCCTGTGAAGCTCCGACGCCAAACCTACTCATGGTCTGATCTGCGGCAGCTGGTCCACAGGTCAATTGTTATCGTCGACTTGCGTTGGCCACTCTTGGTTGAGAGGTGGCTCTTGTGTGGACGGACTTGCGCACGCGCTTAGTGGCGGCTACAAAAGCACCACCCTTCTTTCTCACCCACCCACCGTTGAAGATAGGAAGCACAAACTCTACAAACATTTTGAAATTTTGGCTTTTTATTTTTTTCACACCGGTAATATTTTAATCTAAATTCATGAATATCAACTGTTTAATATTTGTGCTTTTCGGCTGGTCTTGGCATATAATATTTCAAATAATTTCATATGAAAAAAAGTTCATCATTATTCGAATAATAAGGGGATACTCAGATATCCAGGGAGGTTGAGGGAGCGAAGCCTGGCACTCGACAGGACCGCCGGTGGGTACGTGGTAATCGGTACTCGGCTTGATTCCGGCCCAAAATAAATTATCAGACCAACCTGGGTGGGCTCGATAATATTTTTTTAATATATACTTGATTATTTTTCATATATAATTATAATATTTCATTACGATTAATTATATTTATATATTATTTTATATTAAAAATATATATTTTTTAAATTTAATTGGACCAGAATCAGGCTCATGTTTTAAGTGTCGAGCCGGAACCCAGGCCCGGGTTTCGGGTCAGTCCGAACCCTACTCCTTATCGTGCTGGGCCAGCCCGATGCCCAGGCATAAAGCATATTTGTCATCATCTCCCCGCTCATTGCTTAAGATCCACAAGATTATGACTCCAAATCTGTCAGATTTGTGGAAATCATGTTATTGGTGTGGTGTGGTGTGCTTTATCTAATAGCAAACAATATTAGAGCAGAAATTACCTACATTTACGTGTTCTCAGTGCGTTTAAGTTCTTCAACAGACGGTTTGTAGATATGCAAGGCACAAGATAGAGAAATTAAGAGAGAACTTACTTGGTTCCTACCACTCTGTTTGTACTAACTTGAATTTGATCACCAAATGTGGCCAGAAACGCTGCAACTTTCCTCCTAGAAGCACTGTTATTGTCCCTTCCTCCTTTTAGCTCTAAATAGTCATCTTTTGAGCTTCATATCATTAATATTTATTGTTTATTTTTTATTTTTTTATGAAATTGACAGGCCTGCATAATTTCCATCCCAAGATTCTGGTCTCTACCATCATCTTTTTTTCTTTTAACTAATTAAGGTCGCTTAGTCTGTTTTATCGGTACATGATGGTTAGGGATGTGAATGGTTGGATGTTAGAAAAAATTAACAGAAATCGGATCAGATTTGGTTTTAAAAAATTACATCAGGTACAAATCAAAATTTAAATAATACTGCATCGCTTTTGATTTAATTTTGAACTTGTATCCAACATCCATTTTGAAAGCCGGTTTTTAAATAATATAAAAATGTGGTTCCGGTTTGTTTTTGAATTTAAAATTTGTCTTAAGATTCAGTTGGCAATTTAAAAGGACTTGAAATTTGTAACATTTCGACATTTTAGATCTCAAAATGTTAAATCATTGATTGTAACAAGGACTTGAAATTCATTTGAAATTAAGATGCAAAAATTACATTGTGAATATAGAGGGTTGCGTCTTAAATCCTCCCAGAGTTGAGACTCATGCCAACTTCAGGAACAAGAGATTTTACATTTACGGTTCTCACATCAACAATTTGCCAGAACCATGAACCTAAACTAATGAGACCCTGAAATCTGAAGTCTAGAAGGAAAATCTGCTCTTAAAGACCATATTTTACACCAGTATTGTTTCTGTTTGGATGGAGGATGTAATGTTACACGATCCTACAAGTCCCGTTTATTCATTTTCTATTTAACTTTTTGCTTAATTTCACTTGAACGTCAGTGCAATTACTTCAGACAGATCTGCACCCCCATCGTCAATCAAATACCAGACACAACGTTACTTTTCCGCTGGTTAAATTGAGATTCAACCGATACTAAATCTCTTTACATATCTCAGTACACCGATAGCTGGTCCTGCAGAGTTCCCTGATTTCTAAGTTCGTTAATGACATTAACGTGAAAAATATAATTACGACGATGTACATGATCAGCTTTTGAACGGAAACAGGGTGGGTCAAGTTTGCAACGATCAACGGACAAAGGCTAGCTGCCCAATCGTTTAGTTTATTTATAAATTTTTTGGTGCACATGCCATTCCTCTACTTCGCTTCTTGCTTCCTTATGACTGTTCTGTTCATCGAGTGGCGCCAACGTGTTTTGATATGAAAATCTCCACAAAATGGAGTGGCCTAATGGGTGCATAATTGTTGCTGCACCCACGGCTGAGAATCCTCCTCTGTTTCTGGCTCTTTTACAGCCTACGACATGCCCATCTGCGTTCTTCGGCGGAGGGACAATCTCTCACTGGAAACCAAACTATCATTTCTTCAGGTGGGATCTTTGGACTCGTTTATTTCTCACATGACAACCGCACCCGACGATATTATGTAGGCATCTGGTACAAGAAAGTATCAGTCGACAACCTGCTGTGGGTTGCCAACAGGGACAGTCCTCTCCTAGACAGCAAGGCAGAGTTCAAGATCTCAAGGGATGGGAACTTGGCCATTCAGGCGTCTACCAACCTGACTGCAACCCTATCTTCAAGAGTTGCCGTTCTTCTAGACAATGGCAACCTTGAGTTGAGAGATCAAGGGAGCTCTTCTAACAGAGTTGCATGGACAGCCCCACAAGTAGTTGGCTGCCTGGTCAATACCTAGGACTGAACAAGGTCAGCAAGTGCAATCACGCGCTTACTTCATCCAGAAATTTACAGGATCCATCTTCTAGGCCATACTCTCTAGAATTCGACCCAAATGGAACAGCCCAGACCCTTCTACTCTGGAACAGGACCCAGCAGTACTGGCCTTTGGGATGGTCATATTGTCGGTAAAATGCCTGAGATGAGAGGCTTGCCCATCGACTTTCCATTTACCTCAAACGAAAATGTAAGTTATTTCACTTGCATAGTAAAAGAAAGTGGAAAACACCACATATTTTAGGTACGTGGTCGATTACACGGGACAGGACAAGCCATTCATATGAGCGAAGGGTAAAGTACAGTGGTTACAGTTCTGGGCTGGGCTCGCAGAGGATCAAATCTCTAGTGTCTATGGCCTCTGTGGAGCTTTTGGGATTTGTCATAGGGAGATCAGATTGAACCACTGCAAGTGCCTCAGCGGGTTCGAGCCTGCATCTTTTACAGATTGAGAACTAGATGATTGGTCTGGAAGGTGCAGCAGGAAGAAAAAGTTGGGCTGCGAAAGCGACCAGTTTGCCTTGAAGACGGGGATGACTGATGAGGCTTCCTTCCAATCCCAGTTTTGTAAAATAGCGGAAAGCACCGAGGGATGTAGATCGGCTTAGCTTCCTCATGGACAGCCTGTTCTTATCAGCACAGCAAGTGTTCACTGTGGAAAGGAGATATTTTCAATCTCTAACAGTTGTCTGACGGCAGTGGAGACCATATTTACAATCGACTAGCAGATTTAGAGACACCCAAGTAGCAGCCCAATTCCCTGATCAATGGATCTGCAATTGGTTGTAATTTCAGGCTTGTATGCATCCAATTAAGAGAGAGAACGAGAGAGAGCTGCCCCCAATGGCCTAATACTGCTTGCTGATCACGCATCCCACCTCATAGATATTTGATTTGCATGGTTCCGTTCTTGGAGCTAGTGAAGAGAGGAGCAGGATAAGTAACCATGGCCGTCACTGTCAAAATATTGACCATGTCAATGTGTGGCCTACAGCCAAAAACCCAAGAAAAAAAAATTCTTCGATTTACTCCGCAGCAATTTCAGATCCTCGTCCGTGCTTAAAAGGCAAAACTTTTATGTGAACCTGCATAAGAAACAAAAGGTTACAAGATGGACAAACATAAAAGAGAGAAGTGCACAAGAAGTAAACTTTCTCATTATACAAACTAACGAGTTTCGAATTTTCTCGAGCTTGCTTCTGTCTAAGACACTCGCCTATAGGAGGGGAGTAGTGATTGCCTGGTTCAGTTTATTTTTTGCTTAGTCGGGTGAAGACTATTGATTTTTTTGCAGATAGAAGTAATTTGAATTGTTGTAACTCTATTTACTGACGATTGTGATGTGTTTGAATCCATGACGCATCTTTTCATTGAAAATGCAGGTTCTGTCGGCACTGGGAGCAACACAGACTCGCCCACAAGCATGACAAGAACGGAAGACATGAATGGCAAAAACCACCGCTATATGCCAATAGCGGGAACAAAAGAATCGGTATACAATTATAGCACTGATTTCTCTCGCCATTGTACACGATGATACCGGCGATTGCCTTGCCCACTATACGTTTTTTATAGCGGTGGCGATTAACGTCGATATAACATTCACCGCTATAGGTCGACAACGGTGATTCTATCAAACGGTATACCTGTCATGACACGCAAAAATACAGTCAACACCTCAGGTGCCGGCTTTACTTCTCTCTGTCTCTCTCTTCATCTCTGTTTTGTGATTCATGCTTACATCTTATCATATTTCATAGCCATATTTTTCTTTTGTCTACTTTCTGCTTACAATTATGACGAATACGAAGGGGTTGCCAACATATTCAAGGAGGTTGATGCTTATACACATTTATCTGTTTCATAAACTAGCCATGAAAAATGGACTAAGCATTTTTTATTTTTGCACTGAAGGCGCTTGCACACTCTATTCATACTCAGAGTTCCTAATCTTGGATATTTTGACATCCCAATTTGCTTCATGGATCCAAAGCTGCGGTCCACATCATTTCCTATTACTGTATTATATATGATCAAAGCAAGTTCCCAATTTTCAAAAGCTGCAGGAAACATTTCCGATCTACTGTCCACGTGTAAACGTATATCGCTGCAAGACTTTCTGACTTTGTTTTTTAATGTTCATCCTGAATGAACTGTTGTAAACAATGTGCAGATCAGACATTGGACTGGGAGAAACGCTTTGATATAGTGATGGGGATTGCTCGTGGGCTTCGGTATCTCCATCAAGAATCTAGGCTCAAAGTGATCCACAGGGATCTCAAAACAAGCAACATTCTGCTCGATGGAGAGATGAACCCAAAAATTTCAGACTTCGGACTAGCCAGAATACTTGGTGGTGATCAAACTCAAGCAAACACTGTCAGAATTGTAGGAAGCTAGTAAGTGCTTTCGGTCAATGTTATGAGATGGGTTCTGCTCTGTGCCTCCCAACACTCCCCAAACCCCATGTATGACTTTACATCGTTGATTAAAATGCGTGCAGTGGGTACATGCCACCAGAATATGCATTGGAAGGGCGCTACTCCGCCAAATCTGATGTCTTCAGCTTTGGAGTCATAGCCCTCGAGATTGTGAGTGGGAAGAAGATGACAAGTTTCCAAAATGTAGAGGACTCCATGAATCTATTAGGACATGTAAGTATGTGCACCCCTTTGCCTCTTTCTCTCTGTTTATTAAGTCATGAACAGGCATCATGGTCTACGTCGACTTAACTAGCTTACACACTATGTCAGTGTAAAAGCACATAAGCTGTTTGCTCATATAGACCCAACAAATGCAGGAGAATAAGCTTTGAGGATCTATTTGTAAACACTGTATCAATGAGTTGAAATCATACATGGAGTTGAAATCATACATGGCAGCAACTCCTTTTTGCCCTGTAAAATACATGCATATATACCTACTACAAGGATTTGAAATTCATGATCTAGATTTTTCGGCTAGTATGTCCCTCTCCTGTAGTAAAAGCTTGATTTAGGATGTGATAGAGGTGTTTGGCTGGAAAAGTTATATATATATATATGTATATTATTTATTTACAAAAGTAAGATGCCTTGTGATTTTCTGACCATTGATAGTTTATGCACCAAAAATTTTGTATCCGGTGATTGATTTTGATATGCGTGAGTTGTACTATACAGGCATGGAAGCTATGGAATGAGGGCAAGGGATTGGATCTCCTTGATCCATTATTAGGAAAACGATGCCAGTTATATCAGGGGATGAGGTGCATCAATGTGGGCCTGCTGTGTGTTCAAGCGAATGCAACCGATCGTCCAACGATGTCCTCCGTTGTCCTTATGCTAAGCAGTAGTTTCTCTGCAACTCTGCCTGTACCTAAGCAGCCAGCCTTTTCTTACAAAGATAGACATCGGGAATTGGGTTCATCTCCTATGGAAAGTGAACCATCGACAACCCCAATTTCAATGGTGGAAGCCAGACAATAGTCAAGAATACAAGACGGTTTCAGAGGATCGTTATTGACTTTGATGTTTCTGAAATAACTGGACCAACTTTTCTGCAAAATGTGATACTGTTATGTATATATATACATCTAAATAGTTACTGTTTTGTGATTCCCCAGTTTCTTTTGAAATTTCATGGACAAGGCTAGATAAACATTGGTCATTCACTGGTGGCCCCAACATAACCGGGAAAATTGGAGGCTGGAAGATGGTATTCTGAACATAGCCAGTTGAGAACAGATTGTGTTGTTATTACAGGACGTGTTGTGGAAATGACAAACCTGGTTATATCGAATTTAATACGGGACAGGGCTCTCCCGTTGTTATTGCGTGAGATAAAAAATCCTAGTTAATCTGTCTTCAAGAAAAAAACTTACAAATCTTATCTAATCATCTTAATTATTGAAAATCAGCATTTCAGCAGCAGCAATTGGGCTCGCGGGAATTCAAAGGGGACCAAATAAGCACCTTAGGACATTGAAATAACACAAAAATGAAAAACTTCTCTTCGAACCAAATGGTGGATGCTTTCCTCCTCTCCCACTTCCTCTTAATTTCTTCATTACTCTTGTGTTGCCAGTGCTACAACTCTTCCATGTCTTCAACAATAGTAACTCTTCAAATTGGAGAAATGACCCAGGACATTGTTTCATCATGAATTCACCATTAATGTGGTTCAAATAGCCACAGATTGCTAACTGGGTTTCTAAGGGGAGAGACTTGTAGTCTCTATTTTGACAGATGAAGTTAACTCTAAAAAAATGAAATGCAGAATCGATTAAGCCCCAAAAGAAAGCACGGGAACGAAGGTTAATACAGGTACACGTATATGTGGGCATCGATCGAGCAGAATCAATCTGGAGTGGAGAACAAAAAGGAAGTGTCTGAATAAGCTCAACTGTATCAGATTAGGGATGCCGCCCATTGTCACCGCCATTAGCCGCACAGCCGGCCAATATCATATCCCCTCGTTTACACCGTGTGTGAATTACACCGTCCAACCGGACATTTTCCTGCTCATCAACCACACCTTCATTTTGGATTGGGTATAATTGTCCTCTTCCTACCTGTTCCTGAATAATTCTTCAGCGCCATCAAACGTCCTCCATTCTTTCATCACATGAAAACCACCAAGCAGTCATTGTACACCTCTTCTGGCTCACCAGAAGATCCTCCTTAAGACCATCCCTGACAAATGAGCTTCTTACCTTCTCACGTCTCTTTCTTGCTTTGAGACACCGATGCAATAACTTCTGTTGTTCGGATGATTGCGAAGGGATGTGTACCCTCGCCTTCAATTTAAAACCCGACGTAGTGATACCTTAATTGAGATCCTAACAGTGTTGAATGCTCCTCTAAATATCTGCGTAGAATAACCATAACTCGATCCACCAATTTCCCTTGCGTCAAAGCAATTTTGACATGTTCCTTCTCAGCAAGTAGCTCCACTGCTACCCCATCTTTGTTTTCTTCTCGACACCTGCATTGATTAGCTGTTGCTATGGAAGCCTGCAGACAGTGGGGATGCTTGACGAGGCAGCCATCGCTTGGACTTCTCTTGGGCTTCCTGCTCTTCTGCTGCATGCAAAAGATCGTATGCCCTTCTACGGACACCATTTACCCCACTCAGTCTTTGACCGGGAACAAGACAATCACATCTTCAGGTGGGATATTTGAATTGGGTTACTTCACTCTTGGTAATCCAACCAGATACTACATAGGCATCTGGTATAAGGATATCCCGGTAGATAATGTGGTTTGGGTAGCCAACAGAGACAGACCTCTATACGACAACACAGCAGAATTTACGATATCCAAAGATGGTAACTTGGTTCTTCAAACCCAATCGGGGTCCTCAGTGATATGGTCTACCAACCTGAATCCAAGCCCACGTTCAAATTCCATGGTTGCTATCCTGCTGGACAGTGGTAATCTTGTTCTGAGGGATAAAAATTCTTCTGCAGGCACCATCATTTGGGACGCTTTCAGTCATCCAACGGACACTTGGTTGCCTAATCAAATTTTTGGACTAAATAAGGCAATCAAGCAGATCATAGGGTTCAGTGCATGGAAAAATTTACAGGACCCTTCCCCTGGGTTTTACTCTGATGAGGTTGATCCAAATGGAACTGCTCAGATTATTTTGCTGTGGAACAAGACCCAGCAGTACTGGAGCACTGGGACTTGGGATGGCCACGTTTTTAGTGCTGTGCCTGAGATGAGAGGTCGGCCTATCAATTTCAGCTATGTCACAAATGACACTGTGAGCTACTTCACTTACTCCTTCTACAGTACCACCATAATTGCAAGGTTTATATTGGACCATACCGGGCAAGTCAAGCTATTTATATGGGACAAAAATAGATCACAATGGATTCTGTTCTGGGTGAGGCCTACGGAGTATCTAACATGTGAAGTCTACGGTCTCTGTGGAGCCTTTGGGGTCTGTGATCAGGTCAGCCTGAATCCTTGCCAATGCGTTGATGGGTTCAAGCCGGTATCTGCTAAAAACTGGGAACTCAATGATTGGACCGATGGGTGCGCAAGGAAGAACAAATTGCAGTGCGCAGGTGACCAGTTTTCTTTACTGTCGAACATGAGAGCCCCTGGGAAACCTGATGTTGCGAGAGCACTGGGAAGTGCAGCAGAGTGCAAGTCAGTATGTCTGAAAGATTGTTCATGTACAGCTTATTCTTATGTGGAAAATAATTGTTCTATATGGAGGGGAGACCTTTTCAATCTCCAGCTTCTATCTGAAGGTAGTGGAGACGGCATTTACATTCGCCTTGCCGGTTCGCAGACTGCCACAAATGAGACTGCAAAGAAGCAGCCTGCTCCTGTGATCACCGAGGCATCAACTGGAGGTACATTGATTCTGTTACTGTCGTTCGCATCCTTGTAGTGGTTGGATCCTTGACAAATTTCAGGCATTAATGTTCCCATATGAAAACTTGCCGACTGCACAGAGAACTTTCTCCCACTAAGAGAATTTATTGGTTACATTGAAAATATATCATTCCTGAAAATTGTTTATATTCAGTTAATTGAACATTCGAATTGTTATATATTTGATTTTTCACCTTTTTTTTTTACATCATTTGAGTTTTCTTAATCTTTTTTTGTGTTTTACATTTCTGCATTAGAAAGAAAAGTACACTCCTAATTTTCCAATTCGATTTCGTCCAGTCAATTTTCTGAATCCTTTTGAAAGAGCGACTCAAACCAAAAATCACAATTGACAACGAGTTGTTCCCAGAAATATGAATTTTGTAAGGGTTAGAGAACAAGGCCATCTATAAGAGAAGACCCCTTAACCCTAACGAGAAGTGTTGTTGTTTTATTTCAGGTGGCCGAGGCCAGAATCGCAAACGAGTTCTATTCTTTGTAGTGATTCCTCTGGTGGCAGTTCTATGTATTGCTGTAGGAGCATATCTGTTTTGGAGGTGGAATGCCAAACGGAGAGGTAATCATCCATCTGACCAATTATGATTCTGGAATAGCACAAATTGCTAAGTTTCTTATCATCGTCGCCAATGATCCAATCTCGTAAGTTGCTTCTCTTGTTAACTAGCTGGCTGACATGAGAGCGCTCGCGCAACCTTGCTTTCTTCAGCTCTCCGTTTTATCGCTCATTGGTGGCCTGAGAAAAGAATTGCGGCTTTCAGCTTGCTATCTGCAAATAGATCATATTCCTTAGTTCATATTACGAATACTTGCTCCTCTTCTTCTCATGAACATTGTGGAGTGCTTCCGGCCTCCAAATGATGCAGGTGAACCAATCGATGCACATCTAGCTGCTGCAATTGGTCTTGGAGAAAAAGGGGAATGCAATAGAGGACCTGACCTGCCGTTGTATGATCTTCGAGCTATTATGGTTGCCACCAATAATTTTTTTGGATCAAACAGGCTGGGAGAAGGAGGTTTTGGTGCTGTCTACAAAGTAAGACTGCCATTTCACAAATTTTAAATCCCTCTCTGTCGCAATTGATGAATCTCCTTTCCCACCACTTTTGGAGCATAGTGAATACAGGGGAAAGGGTTCTCTGGACAACGTTTAGTTCCTGTGACGTTTAACGTTTACAAGCTATAGAACCCGCTGACTTGATCAGCAGTCATAAATGGAAGATAATCAGATTTACTATTGGACAATAGAATTTCCTTCAATGCAGTGCCTTTTCTTTTTCTGTTTTACGTAGAAAATGGTCGGCAGTTGTAAACTAACATGGCAGTTTATACATTGCAAAAGGGTGAGCTCTCAGGGGAGCAAGTAGCTGTGAAGAGGTTGTCTAAGGATTCCAAACAAGGGGTTGAAGAGTTCGTGAACGAGGTGAAGCTAATTGCAAAGCTTCAGCACAAAAACCTTGTCCAGCTTTTAGGGTGCTGCGTTGAGGGAGATGAGAAGATTTTGGTGTACGAGTACATGCCGAACAAAAGCCTCGACACATTCATCTTCGGCGGTCTGTCACTCTCATTCACTTTGCTGGGATCTGTTCTCGATTAACACATGTACATGCTTCAGTGCATGTATAGATAAATTGCCCTGTTTTGTGACTATTGTGCAAGGCTAGCGATTGATTTCTGATTTTCTTCAGTAGTGCTAGGGATTGATTTCTGATTTCTTTTTCTTTCTCCCCTCAACTAATTGTTCAACTTTCTGCATTACAAACCATGGTGCAGAAGAAAGTCTTAGAAGGCTGCTGGGTTGGGAGAAACGCTTCGGGATAGTGATGGGGATTGCTCGTGGGCTTCAATATCTCCACAGAGAATCGCGATTGAGAGTGATACATAGGGATCTGAAAGGCAGCAACATTCTCCTCGACGGTGAGATGAACCCTAAAATATCTGATTTTGGTTTGGCCAGAATATTCGATGGTGACCAAAGTCAAGTGAACACCCACAGAGTGGTGGGCACCTAGTGAGTACTTTCTCTGCATCCCTCTTATAAAGGTCTTCCATCCATCATTTCTCAAGCATGCTAAATTAAATTCATGATGAAAATGGCAGTGGGTACATGCCACCAGAATATGCACTAGAGGGCCGCTACTCCATAAAAACCGACGTCTTCAGCTTTGGGGTCATCGTCCTTGAGATTGTGAGTGGGCAGAGGATGACACGGTTCCAGGACATGGAGCACTCCCTTAACCTTCTAGGCCATGTAAGGATGACAAGGTTTCCAGCCATCTCAACTGTTGTGTGATACACATCTCCCATTGTAACTGGTAATTGTGTTTGATACTTGTGAGTTGCATTGGGCTGCAGGCATGGAAACTGTGGAATGAAGATAAAGCTGTGAATTTGCTTGATCCATTATTGGGAACGCCCTGCAACGTAGATCAGGTGATGAAGTGCATCAATGTGGGACTGCTCTGCGTGCAAGAAGATGCAACAGATCGTCCGACCATGGCCTCCATTTGTCTCATGCTGAGCGAAGACGCAGAAGTACTCCCTACTCCTAAGCATCCAGCCTACTCTCACAAGGCTAGGCCTGTAGATGCAAGTTCGCCTCCTATAGGAAGTGAGCCTACAACAACCCCGATTTCAGCGGTGGAAGCTCGGTAGGAAGCTAGCAGTGCTCTTGCTGCGTTTATCTCTTCAGGATCTCTAAAACTTTATAAGATCTTTCTCGTCGCTCGTACCACTTACTAGCTCTAAATGCTTGTACTAATAATTGCATCCATATGGCACGGACGTCCAACTTTGCCGTTCTATTGATACAAGTCGTAAATACTTTGTGACTGTTGATCAACAAATGCATCGTATGACAAACGTTTCCAAAGTTATACGGTGATGCTCGTTATGGAAAGTTATTTTATCGTGCAGGTTATTATGCATGCGTATGAATTCATTGTGTTCTAAAATGTTGTGTTATTCTTGGAGAAATCTCAATTTCTTTGCATTTCATTTGTAGCTTCTGGATTAATTATGATGATTATATTTGTATGACTAGAACCCTGCAATAGAAAAGAAAACACCTTGAAGGTGTGTTAACAAAATATCATTCATACCGATAGAGAAGTGATTATTTTTAATAAGAGGTATTTTTCATTTTAAATTACAAGTCAATGTTTGTTTGTTAATTAGGTAGCTCCTTGAGACTTTTTCTCAAAAATTGTGTTCCTATTTGTAAACTTTTAAAAAATGAACGGTGAATTGCTTGATATATATATATATATATATATATATATATATATATATATATTAAAATATTGGAGATGCTCTTCACACTCTTTCGTAAATTTACCGAACTTTACTTATTTATTTTCATGTTGTGAGACATTTTAAGGACCGCACTACTTGCAAAGAGATCGAGTTGTACGTGTGTGTACAGTGTACCCTCTGATCCATCTCGACGATGATTTGGATGGCTCACATGTAAAATTACTGTTTCAAAATTAAAAGAGTCCCGACTGGCATCGACTCTTTTTAAAAAAAAAAAAAAATTACACATGTGATTTTGTAAAACATCAATCAAATTGATTATCACAGTTATCATATTTACTTACATTCTCAAATTTTTAGAAAAGGTTATGCTAATTAAAAAATGTTCTTATATGTACAAAAGGCCTGAAGGTATTTTTCGTGAATCGTAAAAAAAATAAAAAGTTTCAAAGTAATGACGAGGGAAAAGGAAACGTAGGTGTATGTAATTAACACTTCGCCTCGTCTCGCCTCACGAGATATCACAACTTGTTCTCGCCTTAGATCAGGGCATATTTAAGATGCAATCATGGGGAACGCCGTCGTGTCCTCTTGTCCATGCGATCAAAAAGAATGGAAAAGGTGGCTCAAAACTTTGATTGCCGTGTTTGTCTCTGCCCCAATACGCTTATATCAAGTTGCACGGTTTGACCATTCAGACACGCTTCATTCTCCCGCTTTCCATGGATCTCTCTTTTCTTCTCTTCCTGGAAGTTAAAATTTTGAGACTTTGCATTTAACATGTGTGAGACGAAGGAAAAACGTAATTTAACCAATACGCCTTCCGCATACACCCTGCTATGCATTATTTTCCTTCTTGCTGGCTTTTCTTTCTTATAACAGAGTAAGTGCCTCCAGGGATGAAATTTGTTTTTATGAAGTTGATGATGTAGTTTAAGTAGCTATTATTAGTTCAAATTCGAACCAGTTATCATCGATATCAGGCATCCAGATTTTAATTGAAATTTAATTGTCAAATTGCGTATTGAATCTGAACCCAATTTTGATTGGTAATGGTACCAAGATTTGGATAAAGTACTTCAAAAAAAAATCTGATCCACTATTCTTCCACCGGTTGTGTTTTTAACGAGGTTTCTAAATATTTTTACCATCAATCTGGCAACATCCAGCAGCCCGCCGATTTTAAATGCCAATATTTATTCCTCAAGAATTCTTCAAGGCCATCAAATGTCTTCGCTTCCTTCTTTTATATCATAAAAACCAACAAGCAGTCGGTGCACAACTCTTGTCGCTCAGCGAGAGATGATGCTTCTTAAGATGGTCCCTCACAAATTGACTCCTTACCTTCTCACGGCTCTTTGTTGCTTTCAATTACGGTAGTGAATGCATCTCTAAATATCTGTGTCTGTATATATATATATAGACGCACAGATACGCATGTGTGAATCATTTATGGTGATTATAAGCCTTCCGATTGACTGGATGATGATTTAATTATATGATTAACATGTAAACTGTATTTCAAAATCAAACTACTAATTGTCATCTACCTTTTCGAAAAATAAATGTATACGTTTAATTTTATAAAACATCAATCAAATTGATTGTGAGAATCATAATTAATATATTGTATACATAGATACCACATAATTTATTTATATTCTTAATTTTTTCAAAAACAAAAGGTTCTGAAAGGTCTGAAGATTTTCTTTGCGAATCACAAAGTAACAGGAAAAAAAAAAAATGCTAGGTGCAATGCCGCTTATTTTTTTCCCAGATCGAAGCGTGTTTAAGATGCAGGGATGGTGACCCCTGCTGTCGTCGTGTGTCACAACTTGGGTCTTACGGGCGCGACAAAAAAGTAATGGAAAATATGGCTTAGAACTTCTGATTGACGTGTTTGTTTCGGCCCTTATATATATGGTTGAAAGTCTGAAGTGAAGCGTCTAAAGTTAGCAGCATGACGCTCGGTCTAGCCATTCAAACACGCCTTCATTCTCTCGCTTTCTTAAGGGTTCTCTTTCCATGTCTGGTTAGTGGAAAAATGGCTTACAACTTTGACACTCGGTCGAACCAATCGAAGACGGTTTTATTCTCTCGCTTTCAATGGATCTCTCTTCCATGGCTGGTTAACATAAAACTATGAATGGCATGTTTGTTTCGTTATGCTTTGACACTTGGTCTAACCATTCAAACACGCCTTCATTCTGTCGCTTTCTATGGATCTCTCTTCCCATGGCTGGTTAACGTAAAAAGCAGCTTAAAACTTTGGTCGACTTCCTTGTTTCGACCCTGTTGCGGTTGAAATGAAGCACTAGAAAAGTTGCACTTGAAAACTCGGTCTAACCATTCAAACACGGTCTCCTTCTCTCACACCCTATTGGGTCTCTCTCTACTATGGTTAGTTATAGTAAAAAAAAAAAAAGTAGCATAAACTAGAGGCAGAGCTAAACATCCTTTTTCGGCTTGATATCAAAGTCAAAGATCTGGGGGGCTCATCTTTGTTTTTGGAGACACCTGCATCGATTAGCTATTGCTATGGAAACCTGCAGACAGCCGAGAGGCTTAACGAGGCAGCCATCACCTACACTTCTTTTTGGCTCTCTGCTCTGCGGATTCATGCAAACGATTTTATGTTCTTCCATGAACAGTGGCACCATTTACCCAACTGAAGCTCTAAGGGGTGACCAGACAATCACATCTCCTGGTGGAGCATTTGAGTTGGGATACTTCACACTCGGGAATCCAGCCAGATACTACGTAGGCGTTTGGTTCAAGCATAAGCCGGGAGACAATGTGGTTTGGGAAGCCAACAGAGGGAGACCTCTACAGGACAACACCGCAGAATTTAAAATCTCGGAAGATGGTAACTTGGTTCTTCAAACTCGATCAGGGTCCTCGGTGATATGGTCTACCAACCTAAATCCAAGCCCACGTTCAAGTTTCACGGTTGCTGTCCTCCTGGAACAGTGGTCATCTTGTTCCGAGGGATAACAGTTCTACTGATCGTCCAACGATGTCCTCCATCGTCCTTATGCAAAGCAGTAGTTTCTCTGCAACTCTGCCTGTACCTAAGCAGCCAGCCTTTTCTTACAAAGGTAGACATCGGGAATTGGGTTCATCTTCTATGGAAAGTGAACCAACGGCAATCCCAATTTCAATGGTGGAAGCCAGATAATAGTCGAGAATACAAGAATTGAGGGTTCAGAGGATCGTTATTGATTTTGATGTTTCTGAAATAACTGACCAACTTTCTCCAAAATATGATACTTTTTATAATTTATATGTATATATGAAAGACATTTGTCGTAACAAAATTTGGATGCATCTAAATAGTTGTTGTTTTGTGATTCCCCGGTTTCTTTTGAAATTTCATTCAGAAAATCTAATGGACAAGGTTAGATAAACATTGGTCATTCATGGGTGACCCCAACATAACCGGAAAAAGTGGAGGTTGAAAGATGGTATTCTGAGCATAGCCAGTTGAGAACAACAGGACATGCCTTGTGGTCCTGTGGAAATGAGATAAAAAAGTCCTAGTTAATCTGTCTTCAAGAAAAAAACTTACACATCTTATCTAATCCTCTTAATGATTGAAAAGCAGCATCTCAGCAGCAGCAATTGGGCTCGCGGGAATGCAAAGGGGACCAAATAAGCACCTTGACACACTGAAATAGCACAAAAGTGAAAAACTTCTCTTTGAACCAACCGGTGGATGCTTTCCTCCTCTCCCGCTTCCTCTTAATTTCTTCATTACTCTTGTGTTGCCAATGCTACAACTCTCCCATATCTTCAACAATAGTAACTCTTCAAAGGGGAGAAATGACCCAGGACATTGTTTCATCACGAATTCACCATTAATGTGGTTCAAATAGCCACAAATTGCTAGCTGGGTTTCTAAGGGGAGAGGATTGTAGTCTCTATTTCGACAGACGAAGTTGACTCAAGAAAAAACGAAATGCAGAATCGATTAAGCTCCAAAAGAAAGCACGAGAACGAAGGTTAGTACAGGTACACATATATGTGGGCATCGATCGAGTAGAGTCAATCTCGAGTGGAGAACAAAAAGGAAGTGTCTGAACAAGCTCAACTGTATCAGATTAGGGATGCCGCCCATTGTCACCGCCATTAGCCGCACATCCGGCCAATATCACACCCCCTCGTTTACACTGTGTGTGAATTACACCGTCCAACCGGAAATTTTCGGAATGGCACTGTGCAGCAACCGTGCATTACACGCAGAAAAATGATTTCAAAAAGCTGATTCCGGAGGGAAATTTTCCAGAAAAGCCTTCGGACACCGGAAAACTTTTCCGACCCATAGGCACAGGGGCCCCACAATTTTCCCGGGATGCAAAAAGGTACCCGTCACTGTCAGGGCTTCGCGTCATTCTTCACCGTCTCGGCGCAGTCGCGAAGAAGGCCTCGTTGTCCCACCCTTCGTCTTTCTTCGCTGGCGCTGCCACCATCACCTAAGCCGGTGTGTCCACCGCTTCTCGAACCCTAAATTTCGACTTGTCTAAAAAAAATAGAAGCTCAGGACCAGGAACAGAGCCTCCATTTTTCCCATGGTGTACGAGAAGGAGCTTGCAGTCGCCAACAAGTCGCTTCCCTCGCTGCCCAATTCTACAAGTTATCTCTCTCTCTCGTCTCTCTCTCCCCCCTCACACTTCCTCACAGCCCCCAACAATCTTCTGTATAATAATTATTTAAAACCACAATACATCATTTGTTGTTTTGTTTATTTTAGTGGCAGCATGACAGGGGCACATGTTGACTGCTTCTGCTTGCTTGATTAGATGAATTTGGTTTCAGCTCACCCGATAAATTTGGTTTCAGCTCACCCGATAAAGAAGGTCGCCTGCAGCAGCAGTTTTCTGCTTTTTTTTGAGTCATTCTAACACATCACGTTCGTGTATGAAACTTGATTCATATTGGACACTCCTGTGCCACTGTCGCGAAAATTTTTTCTCATATGTGAAGACATATATGTCTTTTGTATAAATGCGGGTTTTGCCCTAATCCTTATGTTGAGAGGAGGGTCGCCGCTTGAGTGAGTGTTGTTCTGAGTGTTCTTCTAAGAGAGAATACAAGAGATCTCTGCGATCGTGGACATAGAAGATTATTGCTCCGAACCACGTAAATCGTTGTCTTCTTCCTTGTTGCTTCTAACCTCCTCTTGAGAGTGTGAGCGAAATGTTTTATGTATTGTTCCTGAACTATGAGCTATATGGCAACGAGAAAGAGATTTTGAAGGGTGGTGCCAAAGCCAATGTCGACTTTGATGCCATGAATGTTGGAATGAGGGGAGTAGCTAAGCACACTGAAGAGGATCGTGAACTAAAAGGTAACCGAATTTTTTTTTTCCTGCTCGTCAACCACACCTTCATTTTGGATTGGATATGATTGACCCCTTCCTACCTGTTTCCGAATAATTCTTCAGGGCCATCAAACGTCTTCCATTCTTTCATCACATAAAAACCACCAACCATTCTTCCATCCTTACCTTCTCACGTCTCTTTCTTGCTTTCATTGTGACGCTGATGCAATAACTTCTGTTGTTCGGATGATTGCGAAGGGAGGTGTACCCTCGCCTTCAATTTAAAACTCGACGTAATGAAACCTTAATTGAGATCCTAACAATATTGAATGTTCCACTAACTATCTGCGTAGAATAAGCAAAACTCGATCCACCAATTTCTTTTGCGTCAAAGCAATTTTGACATGGCCATGTGTCTGTTCGTTATCTTCGTCACCATTATTGCCATTATGTCGTCACATCTCTCCAGAAAAAGAAAATTTATTTGGAGGCAGACCATTATCATACAGTCGTAACTGATCTTAAATGCTATCACATTAAGGCCGTAGGCTTCATTCGGATGAAAAGAACGTCCAAATAGCCAAACATGAAAACATCACACTTAGTAATTCACTCACTTAACGGTCACTTGAAACGGTCACTTGATATATAGAGAGAGAGAGAGCCGATAAAATGAGAATATATAACAAAATTTAGGGATAAGAGGTTTCCTAAATACAAAACAATCCGCAAAAAGACATACCGCAAAAACAGAAACAAGAAGAAGAAATATACATATAAAGTACAGACAAATAAAAGAGAAGAGGAAAGACGAAGTCACACAGTCACCCAACCGCAGACTGACAGCGGCACTTGACATCACCTTGCACAAGACGAGCCACAGAATCTGGCGAAGAGAATGTGCCCCTGAAGACCCTGTTGTTACGCTCTGCCCAAATGCGCTACTAAGTTGAAATGAGCCACGGCCTCCAGACATGATCCCAAGAAACAGTCAGGTGGGGGGAATGACAAAAGAGAAAGAGTAGACAAATGGATAGTGGGTTTGTAAGACTACTAACTAGGAAAGGCCAAGTAGAAACAATGACATTAGAGGAAAAAAGGGCAAGAAGTAAAAACGTGGACCCGAGAATCAGTCGCGACAAGACATAAAGGACACTGGTTAGCCAAACTGATGCCAAGGCGCTGGAGATGATCAAAAGTGTTGATATGGCCAGTCAGAAGAAGCGAGACAAAAGCAATGGCCTAGAGAGATGGGCCAGGAGACAAAGAAACCGAGGAGGAAGTGACGCGACAGAAGGACCAAATGAGGTCGAAAGATGATAAAATGGGAATGTATAAGAAGAAATATATAATACAAGGTAAAAAAAAATGGTGAAAAGAGAGAGGAAGGACAAAACGGCATCATCATCCAGCCACAGAAATAAGACAATGCCGCAACTGAATGACAAAATGAACATCTCCCTGCATAAGACGAGTCATAGACTCCGACGAAGAGAAGGTGCCCCTGAAGACTATTGTTGCGCTCCTCCCAAATGCACCACCAAGCTGAAATAAGCCACAACCTCCAAACGCGGTCCCAAGAAACATGCAAGTTAAGGAAAAGACAAAAAATGAAAAGAAGACGAATGAAAGGTGAGTCTATAAGACTACTAATAAGGAAAGACCAGACAAAGGCAATGACACTAGAGTAGAAAGGACAAGATGTAAAAAGGTGGACCCGAGACTCCGTCGCGATGAGGAGAGAGAAAGAAAACTAATTTGTGTATGATTATTTTTAAATTACAATTTTGCCTTTAAAAATTTTAATAAATTACTAGTGGTCTCGTGTTAAAGCATATAGTAGCAAGTCTTTGCACATTTTTTAAATCTAAAATCTCCACAAACCTCCCTTCATTACAGAGAAAAAGTACAGAGAACAAGTGATGGCAAAAGGCAGTTGTTAGAATCTAATTTTCTTATATATAAAAATGCAAAAAATGATCGTCCAGTAATTTTCGATTTTCGATTTCGTGGGTACGGTGCCTTGCCCTTTGTTTGAAGAAGACTACTTTCTTCTCTTTATATCGGCCATGAGTAGCACTTGTTTTATAAGAGACACAAGATCTTTAATTCATTTTTCTCTTTCTTCCATTTTGTTTTTAAGTTTTCCATTTACACAAACATCTTCTTCACCAATATAGAATTGTCGATTGCCAAAAATGTTTATTTTTTTTAATATATATATATATATATATATGTATATTAATATTAAAAATTAGGAAAAATATAAAAAGGTTTTTTTTTTTGAAAAAATTAAAACTTTAATCCTATCGTACATTATTTATCATCGTTAAAAACATTATTTTTATAATTTTGTCTAACTATTTTTTATGTCTTTTGGTTAGTTTTTCATTTATTTTATTTTGCCTATTTTTTATGACTGTTTTCTTTTACAAATTGATAAAATTTTTTCCTGAGAAAAAGCTATCCAGCAAATTACCTGATAGAAATGAACGTCTCTATCAAAAACCCGATATTTATGACAAAAAATGGAGTTCCATTTTGAAACAAAAAATGGGGCCCAACTACTCTCATATGGGCTGTCATTTCTTGTGGTCAACTTGGTTGCTTTTCTTATCGTTCTTGTGAGGTCAATTTTTTATAATTTTATTCATCTTTTGCTCTCTCTGTCTCTTCTATCACTCTCAGTATTCATTCAATCACAGGGGTAATGTTATGTAGTGTGCTTGATCCGGATCCCGACATGCTAACCAAAAAAAAAAAAAAAAAGACTTGATGTCAATTATTGGGGGTTCACCTCTGCTTTGGGAGACACCTGCATCGATTAGCTATTGATATGGAAGCCTGCAGCTTAACGAGGAAGCCTTCACTTACAGTTCTCTTTGGCTTTCTGCTGTGCTGCTTCGTGCAAAAGATTTTATGTTCTTCTATGAACACCATTTACCCAACTCATGCTCTAATGGGTGACCAGACAATCACATCTTCTGGTGGAGCATTTGAATTGGGTTACTTCACTCTCGGGAATCCAGCCAGATACTACATAGGCGTTTGGTTCAAGGATAAGCTAGGAGACGATGTGGTTTGGGTAGCCAACAGAAAGAGACCTCTACAGGACAACACAGCAGAACTTAAGATCTCCGAAGATGGTAACCTAAATCCAAGCCCACGTTCAAGTTCCATGGTTGCTGTCCTTCTGGACAGTGGTAATCTTGTTCTGAGGGATAAGAGTTCTACCGGCACCATCTTTTGGGACAGTTTCAGTCACCCTTCAAACACTTGGTTGCCTCGTCAAGTTTTTGGATTGAACAAGGTAACCAAGCAGCGCCATGTTCTCACCTCATGGAAGAATTTACAGGACCCCTCCCCTGGGCCATTCTCTTATGGGATAGATCCGGATGGAACCGCACAATGTTTTCTGCTGTGGAACAGGACGCATAAGTACTGGAGCACTGGGATTTGGGATGGCCACATTTTCGCTAACGTGCCGGAGATGCGAGGTTATTCAGCCATAACTTTCAACTATGTCACAAACGACACGGTGAGCTACTTCACTTACGCGTTCTACGGGAGCATGTCAAGGTTTATAATGGATCATACAGGGCAGCTGAAGCTATATATATGGGACAAAGATAGATCACGATGGACGCTTCTCTGGCTGAAGCCCACAGAGTATCTGACGTGTGAAGTCTATGGTCTGTGTGGAGCCTTTGGGGTTTGTGATCAGGTTAGCCTGAACCCCTGCCAATGCGTTGAGGGGTTCACGCCGGCATCTGCTAAAAACTGGGAACTGAATGATTGGTCTGATGGGTGCACAAGGAAGAGCAAATTGCAGTGCGCAGATGACCAGTTTTCTTTACTGCCGAACATGAGAGCACCTGGGAAACCTGATGCTTCAACAGCACTGGGGAGTGCAGATGAGTGCAAGTCAGCATGTCTGAAAGATTGTTCATGTACAGCTTACTCTTATAAGGAAAGTAACTGTTCTATATGGAGGGGAGACCTTTTCAATCTCCAGCATCTGCCTGAAGGTAGTGGAGATGGCATTTACATTCGCCTTGCCGGTTTGCAGACTACCACAAATGAGACTGCAAAGAAGCAGCCTGCTCCTGTGATCACCGACGCATCAACTGGAGGTACATTGATTTCTCTAGCCACCGTCTGTTACTGTCGTTCGCATCGTTGTAGTGGTTGGATCCTTGACAAATTTCAGGCATTAATGTTCGCATATGGAAACTTGCCCACTGCAGAGAGAATTTTCTCCCACTAAGAGAATTTATTGGTTACATTGAAAATATATCATTCCTGAAAATTGTTTATATTCAGTTAATTGAACATTCGAATTGTTAGATATTTTATTTTTCACCTTTTTTTTTTACACCATTTGAGTTTTCTTAATCTTTTTTTGTGTTTTACATTTCTGCATTAGAAAGAAAAGTACACTCCTAATTTTCCAATTCGATTTCGTCCAGTCAATTTTCTGAATCTTCTTGAAAGAGCGACTCAATCCAAAAATCACAATTGACAACGAGTTGTGCCCAGAAATATGAATTTTGTAAGGCTTAGAGAACAAGGCCATCTATAAGAGAAGACCCCTTAACCCAAACGAGCACTCTTCTTGTTTTATTTCAGGTGGCCAAGGCCAGAAACGCAAACGAATTCAAGTCTTTTTAGTGATTCCTCTGGTGGCAGTTCTATGTATTAGTGTAGCAGCATATTTGTTTTGGAGGCGGAATGCCAAACGGAGAGGTAATCATCCATCTGCCCAATTATGATTCTGAATAGCACAAATTGCCAAGTTTTTTATTATCGTCGCCAATCTAGTAAGTCGTTTCTCTTGTTAACTAGCTGGCTGACATGAGAGCGCTCGCGCAACCTTGCTTTCTTCAGCTCTCTATTTTATCGCTCATTGGTGGCCTGAGAGAAGAACTGCGGCCTTCAGCTTGCTATCTGCATATAGATCATATTCCTTAGTTCATATTGCGAATGCTTGCTCCTCTTCTTCTTATGAACATTGTGGAGTGCTTCTGGCCTCCAAATGATGCAGGTGAACCAAGCGATGCACATCTAGCTGCTGCAATTGGCCTTGGAGAAGAAGGGGAATGCAATAGAGGACCTGACCTGCCGCTGTATGAGCTTCGAGCTATCATGGTTGCCACCAACAATTTTTCTGAATCAAACAGGCTGGGAGAAGGAGGTTTTGGTGCAGTCTACAAAGTAAGACTGCCATATCACAAATCTTAAATCCCTCTCTGTCGCAATTGATGAATCTCTTTTCCCACTATTTTTGGAGCATAGCGAATACAGGGGCGAGGGTTCTCTGCACAACGTGTAGTTACTCTGACGTTTAACGTTTACAAGCTATAGAACCCGCTGACTTGATCAGCAGTCATAAATGGCAGATAACCAGATTTACTATTGGACAATAGAATTTCCTTCAATGCGATTCCTTTTCTTGGTTCTGTTTTACGTAGAAAATGGTCGGCAGTTGTAAACTAACATGGCAGTTTATACATTGCAAAAGGGTGATCTCTCAGGGGAGCAAGTAGCTGTGAAAAGATTGTCTAAGGATTCCAAACAAGGGGTCGAAGAGTTCGTGAACGAGGTGAAGCTAATTGCAAAGCTTCAGCACAAAAACCTTGTCCAGCTTCTAGGATGCTGCGTTGAGGGAGATGAGAAGATTTTGGTGTACGAGTACATGCCGAACAAAAGCCTCGACACATTCATCTTCGGCGGTCTGTCACTCTCATTCACTTTGCTGGGATCTGTTCTCGATTAACACATGTACATTATTCAGTGCATGTACAGATAAATTGCCTATTTTGTGACTATTTTGCAAGGCTAGCGATTGATTTCTGATTTCCTTTTCTTTCTCCCCTCAACTAATTGTTCAACTTTCTGCATTACAAACCATGGTGCAGAAGAAAGTCTTAGAAGGCTGCTGGGTTGGGAGAAACGCTTCGGGATAGTGATGGGGATTGCTCGTGGGCTTCAATATCTCCACAGAGAATCGCGATTGAGAGTGATACATAGGGATCTGAAAGGCAGCAACATTCTCCTCGACGGTGAGATGAACCCTAAAATATCTGATTTTGGTTTGGCCAGAATATTCGATGGTGACCAAAGTCAAGTGAACACCCACAGAGTGGTGGGCACCTAGTGAGTACTTTCTCTGCATCTCTCTTATAAAGGGCTTCCATTCATCATTTCTCAAGCATGCTAAATTAATTCATGATGAAAATGGCAGTGGGTATATGCCACCAGAATATGCATTAGAGGGCCGCTACTCCATAAAAACGGACGTCTTCAGCTTTGGGGTCATCGTCCTTGAGATTGTGAGTGGGCAGAGGATGACAAGGTTCCAAGACATGGAGCATTCCCTTAACCTTTTAGGCCACGTACCAAGCATTCCCTTAACCTTTTAGGTTCCAAGACATGGAGCATTCCCTTAACCTTTTAGGCCATGTAAGGATGACAAGGTTTCCAGCCATCTCAATTGTTCTGTGATACACATCTCCCATTGTAACTGGTAATTGTGTTTGATACTTGTGAGTTGCACTGGGCTGCAGGCATGGAAACTGTGGAACGAAGATAAAGCAATGGATTTGCTCGATTCATTATTGGGAACGCCGTGCAACTTAGATCAGGTGATGAGGTGCATCAATGTGGGACTGCTCTGTGTGCAAGAAGATGCAGCAGATCGTCCGACCATGGCCTCCATCTGTCTCATGCTGAGCGAAGACGCCGCAGTACTCCCTGCACCCAAGCATCCAGCCTACTCTCACAAGAGGAAGCCAGTAGATGGAAGTTCGCCTCCTACAGGAAGTGAACCTACAACAACGCTAATGTCAGCAGTCGAAGCTCGATAGAGCGCTAGCAATCTAGCTGCGTTGATTCCTTCAGGGTCTGTAAAACTTGTTAGATATTTGTCCTCCTTATTTCACGTATTCTAAATCCATATATCATCGACATCCAACATTATTCTCCTATTGATCAACAATTGCATCGTGTGGCAATCGTTTGCATAAATAAATCAAATAGTTAGGAAACCAATATGTGAAGAAATAAATTTTGTGGAGGCATCTGCCGACAGAACAGAAGCTCACATGTAGCTCTACCCTTTTATGAAAACTATTTTATGATGCACGTTACTATGCAAGGGAACCATCTCCTTATGTTCTAAAATGTTATTGTTGGAAAAATCTCAATTTGTGTGAAAATCTTGGTTCAGGAATATGATAATGCCATTTGCTTGACTAGAATTCCCGAAGATCCAGAAAAACTTAAAGCTCAACTTTTGAAGTGAAAGTTGTGCAACCGGCCGATGAGTCAGTAAATGGGTGCGTTCTGGTATCGGCCAGTTGGAACTCTTTTGGCTGTACCAATTCATTTGTAGCCCGACTTCCGTTCTATAATTTATTCTCCTGAATCCACACATTTTATATCACTATTACTAAGTATGCTCTGCTGTGCCACTCTGCACGTAGCTGTAGAAACCCTAAGCTTAGACAGGGAGTATTTCCTTACAAATCAGAGCTAAAGCCCATTGAATCGGTTTTTTTGCTTGATTGATGACAAGTCGCCACTCAACTTTTAAATCAAAATGACAATTTTCACAGCACTATATATATATATATATATATATATATATATATATATATATATATATATATATATATATATATATATATATATATATATATATATATATATATATATATATATATATATATATATATATGAATCATTTATGGTGATTATAAGCCTTCCCATTAACTGGATGATGATTTAATTATATGATTCACATTTAAAACTATATTTCAAAATCAAACGACTAACTGTCATCCACCTTTTTGAAAAATAAATTTATACGTTTAATTTTATAAAACATCAATCAAATTGATTGCGTGAATCATACTAATATACTGTATGCATAGTTACCATATAATATATTTATATTCTCAAAATTTTCAAAGAAAGAAGCTACAAAAAGGTTCTTATATATCTAAAAGATCTGAAGTTTTTCTTTGCATCATAAAGTAACACAAGAAGAAATCCTAGGTGCAATGCCGTTTAAGTTTCTCCCAGATCAAAGCATGTTTAAGATGCAGGGATGGCGACCCCTTCTGTCGTCGTGTGCCACAACTTGGGTGTACTGTTACGGGTGCGACAAAAAGTAACAAAAAATATGGCTTAGAACTTTTGATTGACGTGTTTGTTTCGGCCCTGATATGGTTGAAAGTCTGAAGTGAAGCGTCTAAAGTTGTACCGTGATGCTCTGTCTAGCCATTCAAACACGCCTTCATTCTCTCGCTTTCCTAGGTTCTCCTTCCATGTCTGGTTAAAACTTTGGAACTGGGTCTAACCATCCGAAGACGGTTTTATTCTCTCGCTTTCAATGGATCTCTCTTCCATGGCTGGTTAACATAAAACTTTGAATGGCATGTTTGTTTCAGCGGTGGTTGGTATGGTTGAAATGAAGCGTCTAAAGTTATGCTTTGGCACTCAGGTCTAACCATTCAAACACGCCTTCATTCTGTCGCTTTCTATGGACCTCTTCTTCCATGGCTGGTTAATGGAAAAAACAGCTTAAAATTTTGGTCGATTTCTTTGTTTCAACCGAAGTTGCTCTTGAAAACTCAGTCTAACCATTCAAACACGGCTTCATTCTCTGGTCTCTCTCTACTATGGTTATGGTTGGTTAGTAAGAAAAAGTGGCTTAAATTAGAGGCGGAGCTAAACATCTTTTTTTATGCAAGTCGACTAGTATTTTCAAAATTTGTACAGATTGAATGATATTTTTCAAGATTTTTATATATGCATGCAAGTTAACATGCCTGAGGCTTGGCAATTTGGCAGCTTGGTGCAACTTCATAATCATCATCTTCAAAATTGAATTTCTCGGACGGGCGCTGTCCTCTGGAGTCGTCTACTACGGAAAAGAGCAATCTTAAATAGTCTCGCATGGTGAGAAAGACGTGGCAAGATGCAAACGTGCAAGCTGGTTGTGGGCTTTAAACATCTGATCGCAAAATCTCATGGACCAAGCATGGTGTCTCCTATCGATCGACAATCCCTTCAATTTGAATGCTATTTTCTCATTCTTCTCACCCGCAGCCCCTTCCTCTTCTCTGACCTCTTGCTCTGTTTTCTGCAATGCCACCAACGCCATCTGCTGCCATGGAAACTCGAAGAGAAGGGGATGTCCTAACGAGAGCCAAGATGTCATGGAGGCCAAGGGATATAATTCTCCCATGTTTCTTGCTCTTCCATCTCCTACAAACCCGTCACTGTTTTGCAACAGACACGATCATAGCAGGCCAATCTCTTACCGGAGGCCAAACAATCACCTCTGCCGGTGGGATATTTGAATTGGGATTCTTCTCTCTCGGCAACCCAAGCAAGTACTACATAGGTATATGGTTCAAGGAGGTCCCGACTGATCATGTGGTGTGGGTAGCCAATGGAGACAAGCCTCTTCAGGGCAACACATCACAGTTCATGATCACGGAGGACGGCAACTTGGTCATTAGGAACCAGTCGGACGCCACAGTGATTTGGTCCACCAACCTGAATCCAACCTCATCTGCGTTCTCAAGAGCTGCTGTTCTTCTAGACAATGGTAATCTCGTTCTGAGAGATGGGAATTCATCTGGTACTGTCATGTGGGACAGTTTCAGTCATCCCACAAATACTTTGCTGCCAGGTGGGATCTTGAGGCTCCACCAATTACTTTGTTCATGGAAGAACACAGAGGATCCGATGCCTGGACAGTTCACTCTAGAGTTTGGCCCAAATGGAACAAAACAATCTATTATACTTAGGAGCAGGGTGCAGAACTATTGGAGTACAGGGGTTTGGAATGGTCAACTATTTAGTGGGCGGCCTGAGATGGGAACCAATCTCAGCTACGACTTCAGCTTTGTTATAGATGAGGCCGGGAAGTACTTAACTTACACAGCCTATAACAACAGAACCTTGTCGAAGCTTGTGATGGATGTTTCTGGGCAGATCAAGCTGCTGGTATGGGTAAAAGAGGCTATGCAGTGGAACGTTGCTTGGGCACAACCCGGAGAGCAGTGTGCTGTTTATGATGTCTGTGGAGCTTTTGGGATCTGTAAGCAGGATGATCGGACTCCTTGCGAATGCGTCAAGGGGTTCAAACCGACGTCTGCTCAGGACTGGGAGCTGAATGACTGGTCTGGAGGGTGCGTGAGGGAGGCCAAATTGCAGTGTGGTGATAAGTTTTCTCTGCTTTCAAGAATGCGATCTCCTGAGAATCCTGATACTGTAACGGCAGTGGGAAGTGAAGGTGGGTGTAAATCAGCATGCACAAAAGATTGCTCTTGCACGGCTTACTCTTATCAGGGCAGCAGGTGTTCATTATGGAGGGGAGATCTTTTCAATCTCCAGCAACGCTCTAATGGCAGTGGAGATGATATCTACATTCGTGTTGCAAGCTTGGAGACCTCCAACGGCAATGGAAGTTTAACTGATGGTAAATTTTTACCCATATGTAAATATTGCTTTTAATAATTTCAACAAGTCATACAAATAGAGCTTTGCATGTTTTTTTCAGCCTGTTGCATGGGAGGTAATCAGTATGTTGCATTGGGTCGTTATGGGTAGCCAAAAACGATTAATGAAACTTGACTTCTTACTTTTATTGCAGATAGAGCGAGAAAACGATCCCGAGTTAGACTTTTGTCAACTATTATTGCAGTGCCAATTGCATGTGGTGTTGCAGTGGTGGCTATTTTTTGGCGGTGCAAATCTAAGAGAACTGGTGAGTACACTGGTCTTTAATTAATTTGAGGAATTTTCAACATCAATCGCCTCACAAACCTTCGACATTTTCAATGTATATATCATAATCTCACGACGGTGACATTAATGCAAAACTGAACGTTTCCATATAGATATTTGCGGATTATGTTTTCCTTTAGAATCATTTAAACATTCTCTTTTGTACGTCGAATTTTTTTTTTCAGTATTTTCAAAATATTGTGATGCTTAGAGCTAGAACAGTATCCAGTTGTGAAACTTGTGACACTACTTGCACAAGATCTCCACCCATCCCAAGAAACCGGCATGACTTTCTAGTTGGAATAGGTCACGAGTTACATTGAAGTATGCCTTTGTTCGCATACCTTTGCAGAGATTTGCTTAAAGTTAATCTGGGTATTACATACATTTCAATCCAAACTTGCGCTTAGCAATATCAGGTTCCACTAAACTTTTTCACCGTCTTTCCTGCTGGAAAAAATGCTATATGTACATGAGAGGTTTTTATCTACTGCTTCTCCTAGAGGGCTTCAGTTCTAAGTTTTCCCTCTTTTCACTCAAGAATAATGTTTTGAGGTCTGATATGGTGCAGTTGTGAGAAGTAAAACTTTATCCCAAGGGCCAGTTGAGGTTGAAGAATTCAAGAGAGCGGCAGGAGGGACGGAGTTGCCATTGTTTGCATTACGGGCTAAGCTTAAAGAATCCATGAGGGCGAATAGAGGACCTGAATTGCCAATATTTGCTCTGAAAGCTATCATGAAGGCTACCAACAGTTTTGCAGAAACGAACAAACTTGGGCAGGGAGGCTTTGGGGCTGTTTACAGAGTAGACCCTCTCTCTCTCTCTCCCCCTCTCTCTCTCTCTCTCTCACACACACACACACACATATTAAACATCCTCATAAACCAAAATCTTCTCTTCTGCCTCGATGCAGCATCCTAACTGAGTCTTATATAATTGCACTTAAAAGCTAATATGTTTAAGTCATGATTTAAGTAAGAAGTTGAAATGACACGGCAGTTTATGTTCCCTGCATAGGGTACGCTTGCAGGCGGGAAAGAAGTAGCTATGAAGAGGCTGTCCAAGGGTTCAAAACAAGGTGTAGAGGAGTTCATGAATGAAGTCGGGGTAATAGCGAAGCTTCAGCACAGAAACCTGGTCCAGCTGTTAGGATGCTGCATCGAGGCAGAGGAGAAGATTTTGGTTTATGAGTACATGCCCAACAAAAGCCTGGACACGTTATTGTTTGGTAGGTTGGTCATGTTTCTTCTTTAGTTGATCTATTCTAGTTGTTATTTGCAATTTGTGTGAATCAATCAGTTCATTTAAGGTCAAGGTTTTAGTCGACATTATTTTTTTCGAAAAGAACTTTTCGTGTGGCAATACGTAAGACCATATTCTGCTTAACATGATCAGACGCAGCATATATGACATTTGATCCTACAACCGAAAAAACTTAACAAGCTTGATTTTCCATCCTGTCTCTCTCTGCTCTCATTTCTTAGATGAATGTAATTTACAGATAAACACAATAGTCATGGTTGTTAGATTGTGATTAGTCTGACAATCTCTCTCCCTTCGTGAGATATTACTTTAATGTTCGATAAGAAAGGAGACAATTAGCCAGAGAAACTTATGTCAATGTGGTGTGAAAGGAGTACATTAAACAAATATTTTTATTAAATAACTAGACTATTGTACTTGCAAACGTATATAGATTCAATTCTCAGCAAGAAGCTGGATTGGGAGAAACGCTTTGAGATACTATTGGGGATTGCCCGAGGGCTTCATTACCTTCATCAAGAATCAAGACTGATGGTGATTCACAGGGACCTCAAAACCAGCAATGTCCTTCTAGATGGCTTGATGAACCCCAGGATTTCAGACTTTGGTCTAGCCAGAATCTATGATGGCCGTGACAAAGATCAAGTCAAGACCCAGCGGGTGGTGGGGACTTAGTAAGCTCTCTACATCCCTCTGTCTCTCTGCGAATTATATTCTGGCTACTGCAAAATACAAAACAACACTCCCTGACTCCTCTCTCTGTGCAAATGTTTTCTCTTTAGCATTAAATGAAGAGAAAAATGGGAAGAGTAGTTAGAGAAAGCCATGTATGCAGTAGTTAAGATTCTCTCTCTCTATAAGATATATATATATATATATATATATATATATATATATATATATATATATATATATATATATAGCAGACCTCCGTCTAAGCATGGCTGGCCGGCCCGGTACCTTGCATGGGGGGCGTGATTAAACACTCGCCCGATGCAATGCATCAGACAGTGTGTTGTGAGATGTGAGAGGCCATTTATTTTGTAACAAACATGGACTAAAAATAAACTCAACTTGGTACTGATTAAACAAACTTGTAGTCTTTAATTTAAAGTAGTTGAGTTGGTGACTGATATGCAGCGGATACATGTCACCTGAATATGCGTTGGAAGGGCGATACTCCACGAAATCTGATGTCTTTAGCTTCGGGGTCATAGTCCTTGAGGTCGTCAGTGGACAGAAGGTCTCCCATTTCCATAACGCCGATCACTCCCTCAATCTTCTTGGACATGTAAGCTTCCAAGATACACTTCCTCTCACCTGTCACAAAATTGATCTTCCTAATTTGCCTCCTGTAAATTCACTTTCGAACTGTTTTTTTATTTTAAAGAATAGCAGTCATTTCTTCATTGTATTTTGTGGAAATTAGGTAGTAGATAGGAATCTAGTGTTTCGTTATTGGTCCTCCCTATGGAGCTGATTCAATTAGCTAGCTGCGTCTATGCCAATTCTGAGTAAATTTCTGACAATTGTTGTGTGCATTTGATATAATGGTGAGATTGACAAAGGACAACATTGACGAATATTGGTGTGCAGGCATGGAAACTCTGGAATGAGGGCGCAGGGCTGGACTTGTTAGATCATCTGTTGTGCAAGTCTTGCTCCCTGAGTCAGGTGATGAGATGCATCAATGTGGGCCTGCTATGCGTTCAAGAAGATGCAGCAGATCGGCCATCCATGTCCTCTGTCGTGCTCATGCTTGGCAGTGAGTCTGCAAAATTGCCTAAACCCAAACAGCCAGCCTATTCTTATAGAGGTAAAAGTTCAGAAGTGTGTTCCTCTTCTATAGAAAGTGAATCTGCAGCCAAGGAAGATACAATCTCTGTGCTGAAAGCTCGGTGAAAACGTCAGTGCATAATCACTTTATTCTGCAAGTTTTTCCGCTCTTTTCATATCTTCATCCGCAAGTTCATCATTTCGGTCTTGCGGACAACATGATGAAGTCAAGAACGTGATTCCAGGAGACGACGCCAAAAAGCGGATCTCAGAAAACAAAATGAAGAGGTCCGGACTTGATCTAGGGTCTTTCTATTAACACCCTTCACAGACCCTTCCTGCCACTTCTTCACCGTCTTTAGCGGTTGCATCGTAAATTATCTATCAAAGTCTTTTCAGCATTAATGTCAGCCGGTGGTTGTGGCGATTCTTGAGCTACGAACGGGCCTCATGCATGCATGTTGCAGTGAGCCAAAACTTAAAGATGTCATTGTTTCACTGAGAATAGAATAATGTTACCTGAATTGATGGGCAATTGCTTCCAATTGATGGTTCGCCGATTAACTAAAAAATTGGGTTGAATAAGTTTTCTTTTTTGTTCCCAATAAAATTGTAATTTTTAATTTTAATATCTATTAGGCGCTATGCCATTTAGGAGTCATACTATTTGGATACTTTTTCATAACTTCAGTAAGAAAAAGGTGGGAATTACCGTGGTTCCTTAATTAGTAATCGCGTGCTTTCTCGGGAAGAAAAGAGCAAAAACTAAATTCTCTATCCTTACCCACGAAAGATGCTTAAAGAAACTTGTTAATTTTTAATGAAATGCTCAAGTAGTTCAGAAAGGAAATAAATTCTCATTAAGTTTTGCGTTCAGTTCAGTTTATCACATTTGAATCAGACAGTTAAAAAAAGTATCAATTTGAACTTTGGTTGGTATCCTACTTGTCTTGATCTGAACTCAAACTCAACTACAAAAAAGTACAATTGTCAAATCGAACCCACCTGACCTATCTTCATCCCTGTTTCTGTTTCACTGGGTTTCGCAATTTGTTTAAAAATGGCCTACAGAATATGTTAAACCTTGGTCCCAATTTGTTTAATGTCCTATGCACCAAGTAGAACATCTTTCAGTATCCCAACTGTAATAGTACATTTCAATTATTGCAGAATAGCACATGGATGTAAACCCACAACTGTCCCCTCTGCTAGATATTATGGCTTGATGTTTATACTGTAGGGACCAGCTTTGATCAAATCCTTCATCCTACTTTTTCCTTGTCACAGGGTCTGCCGACATGTTTGATACCGTGCTGAAAGTCAACTCTTAATTGCTCTAATGTCTTTATTTCAAGAAGTTTGAGATGCTGCTGTAATCGACATCGCAAAGTAAATGCGTGCACTTACAGTTGCCAACTAACCGCACCTTTTTTTTCTGACCTTTTATTATCTGCTTGGAAGAAAATGCATCCATTGCAGTTATAGCTTAACTTTGACATTGAAGGTATGAAGCTCATTTTACTGTTTCTGCAGCAAGAAAGATATGTCTGAATCCCAAAGAAAGGTATGTAAAATATGGTTAAACTGCTTGATGACAATTGCTAGCATAGGAAAAAGGACTAGAGCATGCATGGGGAGGGATGACAGGCAATAACTTACTAGGGTCACCCTGAGAGAAGAATAGCAGCTTAATTGATAGCACTTTACTCTGAACCATAGATGCATTTCAAGTCTAGTATCGGACTCAGGGTAAGTTGCAGATGCAAAGACCAGAAGGGCAAGACAGTCGAGAGGAAGCAAGACGAACTCACAACTAAAACAAACCTTAGTAAATAAGGCCACTACAAGTGGCCTACTGAAGATGGATAGCTGACACCTGCCTGAATACATGGTAAAACTTGTAGGAACTAGGAACATAGTAAAACTTTGCTGAACCACCGTCACAGAAGAGCCGAAACAACTCTGCTGAAAAACATCTAAACCAGGCAACTTGCTTCGGCTAAGACAGCAAACCGCTGCCTGCACCTTTGTAGCATGAATTGGCAGGGAGGTGGCCTATGCAACAAAGAGAGAAGGGAGACAAGGGTGGAAAAGCAGAGTACCTTAAGGAGCTGAAAGGGAGTTCGAAGAAGTTTGTGAGAGTTGGAGGGTGCAAACAAAGATTAAAAGGTGCATGCTAATTCTCTTGTGGTGAGACAGAGAGAAATGGAAGAAGTGGTTATTTTGGTCTCCACAGACAAGTGAGACCTTTTTCTTTGTCTACACTGATTGGTATCCGTTGTCTACCCCTCCTGGATGAGGAAGGGGAAGGCCCAAATGGATTGGGGCTAAATTGAAGATCAGCCAACTAGGCCTTCCATGCAGACGTGTAACTAAATTGTCATGTAGCAAGGAAGACTGCAACTCCATGACCTGCTAATTAACAAATACGATACAACTTCTTGGACAACTTAATTGCCACCAAGAAGTTGGGAAATAGAAAGAATAAAAGTAAATTAAACCTCAGCAAAACTCGGATTTGGGGTAGAATAAAGAGAGGTAGAGCAGAAAAGGAAATGTGGATCTAGGCTTGGATATTCAATATTAGATAAGATGCTTAATTTAAGTGATACTGGAATAAAATACTGAGATTAGGAATAGTAATTGAATTGTAGTAAATAGTTAGTTGTATCATGTATTACTCTATTCTATTGATTGCAATTTGCAACAAAATCTTTCATAATTGGATTTCGAGTTAGCAACTCTTTTTTTTTTCCTTTCTCTTTTCTTCTTCTGACTGAAGAAGAGAAGAAAGGGTTGAGAGAATCCAAAATAGAACGGAGATTTATGCCCAAGGGTAAAACATCCCAGAGTTAAGGTTATTTTGGAATGTACCCGTTGTGTCCGAAAGACTGGAAAAATCCACCACCAAACAAGACCGAAGAAGTGAAACTAGCATCCATTTACCACCAAGTCTATATACACGGACCTCCCTGGGGAAGCAACCTTTGGTACCATTTTTAAGAAAATCAATTCGGCACATGTTTTTTGTTAGACCAAACCTTTTATAAAAGTTAAGGCCATGACAATATAAAATTTTGAGCAACTGAGAGCATGATAAACCAAAATTTTGAGAAAAGTGTAACTTTCAAGAGCAAATTTACATTGATCCTTTCAGTCTTGAGGCTAATCCAATGAAGAATGCTACTATTACTGGGCCAGACATTTGGCAGGCCTCTGATTGGTGAAACCCTGGCTGTTCCCATGGACAAGCAAGTAGCACAACCCACCTTCAACCTTGCGGCGAAGGGATGCTTCTCATGTGCTTTATATGTCCATCTAGTCCACTTGGGGGTGTGAACCTTTACCGTGCTTCCACTAATGAAATTATGAAATCATTGGTTGAGTAACTCTTAGGCTCACTATCCAGAGAAGATGAACCTATTTTTGAGGATTTGCCCCTGTAAGAATAGACTGGTGGTTTGGGTTGCAGCAGTATCGGAGAGTCGGTGCTCAGCATAAGAACGACCGATGACATAGTGGGACGATCTGTTGAATCTTCTTGAATGCAGAGCAAACCAACATGAATGCACCTCTTCACCTGCTGTAAGTGACATGTCCATCCTAACGATTGATCGAGCAAGTCCAACCCTTTATCTTCATTCCAAAGTTTCCATGCCTGCACAACACAACGCAATTATCATAATGTTAATGAATATATCTGTTGTTAAAAGCTAATATATGGTTATATTAATCAATTAGTACAGATGTACATCAGGCCACCGCCCCAATGTAAAAAAGGCTCGACCAAGCTCAAGTCACCCCCAAGACTGACATCGAATTCAAGCTGAGCAAGCGTATTCTCTGCTTATGGGCAGTCGTCAATATGGATCCAGTATACATCAAATCTCTGTTTGCAGCTTGTAGTTAGGGATCTGCTAAAATACACTGCACAGTCAGACCAGATGAAGGCGAGGTACAGCCACAAATTGCGAAAGATTCATGCCATAATCTGCAAAGCTGCAGCCCGGTGCCAGGCATTCCAGGCCAAGTATTTACTTCCCTTCAGGCACCCGGCCCTATGGCCACTCTTTAGTGCTTGAAGAGCATGTATTAATTGAGATCTGAGTCTAGCAGCAACTGCGTCAAGATGCACATGGAAGTCTTGTACTTGACCGAAGGCAATAAGCAGACAAACGCTCTCAGGTTTGACTCATGAATGACTTAAACGCTTATTCCTTTTAGATCCGGCTAGACTTCTGTGGGCACCATCTTTTCTAAGATTTGTAGACTAACCAAATCGTGAGAAGCTGATGGCCACATACTGATCACAGAGACCTTCTGTACTACCATCTAGTCGTGGGTTCATGATAATAGAGGTGGCAGATAAGAGTAACGTATAGATGCTTACATGCCCAAGAAGGTTGAGACTGTGCTCCGCGTCATAAAAGTTTGTCATCTTCTGTCCACTCACAATCTCAAGGATTATGACTCCAAAGCTGAAGACGTCAGATTTGGTGGAGTACCGGCCCTCCAATGCATACTCCGGCGACATGTACCCACTGCATTTTGTGTATTACCCATTGCCATTAAAAATTGCTCGAGAGAGAGAGAAGAAGGGGCAAGGGGGTGTTGGGAGTATACTCACAAGGTTCCGACCACTCTGTTGGTATCAACTTGAGTTTGGTCACCACCAAATATTCTGGCTAGACCAAAGTCTGAAATCTTGGGGTTCATCTCCCCGTCCAGCAAAATGTTGCTGGTCTTCAGGTCCCTATGAACCACTCTCAGTCGTGAATCTTGGTGGAGATACTGAAGCCCTCGAGCAATTCCCATCACGATCTCGAAGCGTTTAGCCCAATCCAACTGCCTTCTCAGGGTTTCATCTGTAAAAATGATTTGCAGTCGCAGACGTTATAAAAGATCCCATGACGTTAAGATTTGTTGGAAAGTGTTTGCTATTAACCAGATATGTTTCGCGGAGCCGAAAGTTGATTTCCAAGAAACTGAGGATCCTTTCTTTCACAAATGACATAGCATGCAACGAAATTTCAACGCCATTCTCAACTTTGTTACGATTTCTCAAGAAAAATATGGAAAAGGAAATAAGAGTAGCGAACCGAAGAGGAAGGTGTTGAGGCTCTTGTTGGGCATGTACTCGTACACCAAAATCTTCTCAGCTCCTTCAACGCAGCAGCCTAAGAGCTGAACCAGGTTTCTGTGTTGAAGCTTTGCTATTAGCTTGACTTCATTCATGAACTCCCGGTGGCCTTGCTGTGAACCCTTTGACAGCCTCTTCACCGCCACTTCTATCTCCCCACCCAGCTTACCCTACAATGAAAAGAAAATAAGCACCATATAGATTCAATTATTTCTTTTTTCTTCCCAAAGATTCTCCGTCGACTCTTTTAAAGGGCATCAAATTTTATCTGAAGTGTCCTTAGGTTTGATCAGATCAGATTTCACCCACAACTAGGAAACAATCTTTATCTGGGTTATACCATAACCTAATTGAGACATTCGTTACCTACTGTATCGCTTCAATCTAATCCAGATCGATACAGATTCAGAGTTTGACAAGAGCAGATACAATAGCGTACACTCGTTAGATTAGTATTATGTTTTCACAATCTAGAACCTGAGTTTAGGCTTCAATTAAATCTGGAATAAATTGAAAAGGCATTAAAATCTTTCACTAGGACTCTATCATCTTCTATTTCTGTTTTCTAAATGGTCAATCCATATTACACAGGTTTAAGAGACCGCTTGGGAATGTGAACACTATTCAAGGTTCTTTATGCCGGTGCCCCTTTATCGGCCAAACTCACATGAGAGGTAATGGCATGAGTAGGGCCCCAAACACGAGTTTCTGTTTTCGAGACTGAACATGCTTTACAGTTTTTAAGTCAAGTTCTAAAAATTCAGTCAGAACATGCAAATGCGGAGTGTCTAAATCCGTATGCCAAAAGAAAAATAGGAAAATCAAATTTTATAAATGTCTTAAACTGAGCTGCTAATCCTTTTAGTTCACGAGAATTTAGTAAAACGTCAGACTTTTCATAAATTTTTGTTGGTACATTGGTTGGCATTGTATGTCTACCTGTGCAGTTAGATTTTGAGAAAAATGGCCAACACCTATGTAATATATATATATATATATATATATATATATATATATATATATATATATATATATAGAGAGAGAGAGAGAGAGAGAGAGAGAGAGAGAGAGAGAGAAAGATTACTTTGTAAACAGACCCAAATCCTCCCCGTCCAAGCTTGTTTGATTCTGAAAAGTTGTTGGTTGCTGCCATTATTACTTGAAAATCAAACAACTCTGGACCTGTGTTCTCTTTCATTTCGTCTTCTAGTAGAATTGGCTGAAAAGGTCTTTCAGATTGTGAATCTGTACCACCTAAAAGCCCAAAAGTATCCATCAAGCCTGAGGAACTGAAAAACAGTATGCGAGCAGAAACATGAACAAATGCATATTATGGTATTGAAGTCCTAACTTTTAAGGATGGAAGCCAAAAGGCTACGAAATGGCCAAATTTAATTATTAAATAAAAAAGGAAAATTCTGTTTTTTCTAGCCACCTACAACCGCAAGCCAGACTGAAGCAACCAAAGCCAGCAGCACCAGTTCGTCCAATAATGCAATAAAAGCATGATGTTTTTGAGAAAAGGAAAAGCATGCTTTAACACATGGGCCGAAGTAAGCCTCCAGATGAATGATTCTCAAGGTCTAAGTAAATGAAATAAACACTTACCGATTGCTTCAGCATTCCAGCTCCTGAATGAATACACTCCTATTACAGCACAGAGAAATGCCGCCACTACTGTAATCGTAGTGAAGATCGTAACTATTAAACGCTTCTTCTGTCTATCTACAACAAAATAAAGATATCAGTTCAGCTATCGCATTCGTATCTCTATTTTCTTTCTAAATAGCATATTTTTGCATACACTTTTACAGTAACACCCATTTGATTGCAGAGCAGAGGTCCTTTTGGAATCTAAGAAACTTTCATGGTTTATTTTTGAGCTGAAAAGGAAAGAAGACTCGACCCAATTGTTCGTACAGTAACAGCATTTAAAGCCAATCGTCCGAGCAGCAGGCAGCAGGCATAATGCTCTAACTACATTCTGCCAAGTTGTGCAAGTAGGAGGGCCTGCCATGAAAGTAACAACGTGCTTCCCTACCGGCTGTTATAATGGCAGCCATTAAAGACTATATAGCTCTTGGGACCATGGGGATGTTGTAGCAATTCTCCGCCAGAATTCCAAGATGGATACAATCTTCTCCTGGACTTCGCTTTCGTTGTGCAAGGAACATTAGCGGACGACCGCAACACGGGAACCTGAAGAAAGCAGAAGTGCCACCTACATCCAGTATCTACCCCATGTGATCCAGTTCCTATAACAGGGTATGCGGGTCCGCCAACCCTTGGGACATGTGACCGTGTTCATGAACTTGCAGAACTGGAGTACTGCAATTGGGCCTAAAAATGTACACGGTCATGTGTATGTGCGTCTAAAGAGCACGGTCTGTGCATGAATGGGTTTATCTTCTGTCTTGGATCTACAATATTAGGTGACACATGTTAAGCTCAAAGAGGCCTAAGAGGGCGCTTGATGCAAAGAACATTGCTGTTCGCCCGTTCCACCATTCCACCAATTTGGCAGAACAGCGAGACAACGTGTGGATCTGTGCCAAAGTAACAAACACATAAATGACTAAATAATTTATGGTACCTTCACTTGAGCCTCCAACGCTTATCGTGTATGGCTGCTTCTCAGTGAACTCCAGGCTCGCTAGACGAATGTAAATACCATCACCACCACCATCATTCTGCTGCTGCAGATTCAGAAGATCACCTTTCCATATCCAACAGCTACCACTCTGGTTAGAATAAGCCGTACATGAGCAATCTTTCAGGCATGTTGATCTGCACTTGTCACCAATTTCCACTATCACATAATTTGGATTCTCTGTGAACCTTATCCCTGTTAACAGCGCAAACTGATCAGTCTTGCACTGCAATTTTGTCTCCCGCAAGCACCCTCCAGACCAAGCACTCAAACCCTTGTCTTGAGCTAATTCTGGATGAAATCCTTCAAGGCACTTGCAGGGGTTCTTGTCATCATCTTGGTTGCAAACTCCAAAAGCTCCACACATGGCATAGACTGCACACTGCTGTCTGGGTTGTGCCCAAAACACACTCCACTGATTGGCCGCTTTGACCCACACCAGCTGCTTGATCTGCCCCGAGACATCCACCACAAGCTTTGTCAACCTTTCTGTTTCGTTGAATGTGTAACTAAAATAGCTTACGGTCTCATTTGAGAAGAAGCTGAAATTGTAGAGGTATCTGGCTCCCATCTCAGGCACTCCACTGAAAATTTGACCATTCCAAAGCCCGGTTGTCCAGTACTGCTGTGTCTTCTTCCAGACCAAGACAAATTGGGCAGTTCCGTTTGGTCCATACTCCAGAGTGAAAGGCCCAGGAGAAGGGTCCAGTGAGCTCTTCCACGAAGTCAAATATTGGCTTGACATGGTTGCCTTGTCCAGTGCCAAATGTTGGCCAGGCAACAGAGTATTTGCTGGATGACTAAAACTATCCCACAGGACGGAAGAACTCATATCCTTCAGAACAAGATTTCCATTACCTAAAAGAACAGCAACCCTTGATGATGAGGATGAAACTGAAGTCAGGTTGCTAGACCAAAACAAGGATTTTGGTTTGGTCTGAATGACCAGGTTGCCATCTTCTGAGATCTTGAACTCTGCTGTGCTGTCTTCAAGAGGTCTGTCTCTGTTGGCCACCCACACCACGTTGTCAGTTGGGACTTCCTTGAACCATATGCCTATGTAGTATCTGCTTGGGCTGCCAAGTGAGAAGTAGCCTAACTCAAACACCCCATCTGCAGATGTGATTCTTGTGCTTCCTGTTAGAGCTTGGCCTGGAAGGAGGGTGTCGGTTGCAATAGCAAGATGATCATGTATCAGGCAGAAAAGCAGGAGCAGAAACAGAGGCTCAAGCAATGGCTGCGATAACAAGACACCCATTTAGCCTTCTCACTCATTCATAATCCGCATACCAAGGATTTCTTTTTTGATTTATCATGCAGTGAAGCCATCCCTGCCGTTGGGGACTCGGCCATGTTGGTCTTTTATGTGCTGCACCAAACAACCCCCGTCCCTGTGCCGTCAATCCTCAAAATTAATACATCCGATGGTGTCCCTCAGAATGGACCAACCACCGCATTCAGCATTGAAGTAAGGGGATAGAAGACGACCAAGAGGTAAACCTATAAACCAACCAACTTGTATGCAATCATATCTTCTTACTGTTCTTGTTCCTGAGACAATATCATGGTCAGTTATAGGTTCAACAAAGTACGTACGTACTTATCTGAACTAACTGGCTAATGATCAAACAAGGACCCAATTCGAAACTCACTGGATTACGCGGTGTAGCGGATTTCGACCCATCCCCATCCAAAACCTGGCTTTGGTTTAGTATTTAAACTTAGAGAGTGTTTATATGCTAAAGATAGTAACTGTGTTCAGACTTTTATGATCATCATTCTCTTCATTAAGTGCCTTTGGATGTGAGATTATGTTAAACTGATCTGTACACATGGATTTTGCGATTCAAGTGTGGCAGGATCACAGGTTGCTTAAAGAGTCGACAATCATGATATCATCCCAGACTCAGATCGATCAACTTCTTAGGTGACTCTTTCAGAAGTGCACCCATGGAGAATGCAAGAACAAGTCAACCGTTAATTTGTTGCTCGTTCTGAACACAAGAACAGCTTTGAGATTTTGAGCATTCATGGCAAAGTGCCTGATGAAGAAAGGGAAAAAGACTCGAGATGCACGAGCTTTGACGTGCCCTGTTTTTTTAGGTCCACAGAAGACAATTTGCGCACAACGGGGACGGGAAAGAAACAGTAAATGACTTTCCTTTTCTCTGGCCTCCTCATAAATGAGGCTTACAGGAAAGGTGCCATAGGCCTACCCGCATTTAAGAGTTGAAGAGCAAGGTTTCCTTTTTCTTTTTTTGACATTTTTTACTTTACTGAAGTGAAAAAGAAGTGCGTTTAAACAGAGAAGGAGGTAATTCTCAGTAGAAGATACAAGACAGAAAATGTCATGGAAATTAAGCTGTTTTTTTTTAATCTAATGCTTCTTATAATTTTTCCAACCCGATATTATCTTGCGAATGTGAATGGGTTAGATTCTTTCGGAAAAAAAAAAAGGTGGCAACTCACGCTAATTTTGTTTGGTAAAGAAAAATTCCGAGAGTTAAAATCGCGTGATCTGTAATGTAATACGGGTTCAGATAAGTGAAGCCATTGACTTGAAGATCTCTTTTATCTTTTTCTTTCCTTGAAAGTGTTAGATACAGATTCAATGCCTTTTGGGCCACGAGGAACATGTACTTATAAGTAAGAGCTCGTGCATCTCGCCATACGAGTAAATTAGTATGGATAAACAGCACTCACTGTAATTAATTTCCTGTTGAAAGCACTCCTGAAAATGTTTATCTTGTGTAAACCTAGACTATGATTACTTTTGGTTTAATTTCTGATCACTTTCTAAACGATTAGAACAGTGATTTCCTCTGCACTGATCCTTTTTTATTCGATAGGCCAGGGAGAAACAACGAATTCCAGTTGCATGTATGCTGGCAGACTTTTCTACTTGGTGAAACGCTCGACATTCTCAGGATATTAAGAAGTACAACCAGTGTTAATGGTGAGACAGAAGATACTCCTTTTTGAAAATCTGTGTTCATGATAACTCACTGTTGGGGGCACTAGTTAAAAAAATGTGAACACAATTGCCCTTGTTCATTTTTCCGCTTCTTTGGTTTCTTTTGGAGCGAACAGTCTGTAACTGTTCCATTCCATGAATCTTCATATATAACACTTATTTAAAGTGTTTGATGAATCTGCTTCAATTTTTTTACATATTACTGAACAATTACAGGTTCTAGTAACATAGGAATAAGATGAGTAGATGCCAATATTTTTTTGTCTCTGTACAAGCACCGTGATTTGCTGGGCTCTTTGATCCTTTCCGTCTTCATCACAAGGGCCACCAAAGGAATGGTCTCTGATAAATTCAAGCACTACTTTCAATATTAAATACCTTGAGGTGTTCTTTCTCAAGGAAATTAAGGACTGATAAACAATGGACGGAATAAGACTAAAATTGATTTATTGTATAGTAATCAAATTACAGTACATATACAAGAGTGAGCATAACGTCCAAGCGTTATCTCATCCTCAGAAAAAGAAAAGAAAGGAGGGATTTTACAATGGTGAAATCTTTGGAGAGATTCAACTTGCCTATATCGACTAGATTTGCATAACGTCTAACACTCCCCTTCAAGTTGGAGCTCCTGGGTCAATTAATGCCAACATACCTCTTAACTTGAAAAATGATTCCTTTCCTAAAGGCTTTGTAAAGATATCAGCAACTTGATTTTCAGAGTTTACGTGTTTGGTGCAGATTTCTTTACTTTGGATTTTCTCGCGAATAACATGACAGTCGATCTCTATATGCTTAGTCCTTTCATGAAACACCGGGTTTGCAGCGATATGTATTGCTGCATTATTATCACAATGTAACTCCATAGGCTGCTCATGAATGATTTCAAAATCTTTGAGAATATATTTTATCCAAGTCATTTCACAAGTGGCTAGAGCCATAGCTCTATACTCTGCTTCTGCTGAAGACTTTGATACAGTGGATTGCTTCTTGACCTTCCATGATATTGGGTTGTCTCCCATAAATATGCAGAATCCAGAAGTTGATCTCCTTGTCATTGGGCATGAGGCCCAATCCGAGTCGCAAAATCCTTTAACAACAATGTTGCTATTAGATGATAAAAGAATACCATGTCCAGGTGATGATTTAATATATCGAAGGATGCGAAAAGCCATTTCCAAGTGAGTGGTTCTTGGGTGTGCCATGAATTGACTTAAAATATGGACACTATGAAGAATATCCGGTCGTGTGATGGTCAAATAGACTAGACGACCAATAATTTTTCTGAAGAATGTAGAGTCTTCTAACAGTTGACCTTTTTCATCATCAACCTTTAGGTGTTGTTCCATTGGTGTGTCACTTGGTTTGGCCCCACTATATCCAGCTTCATGGAGAGTGTCCATTATATATTTTTTTTGAGAAAGAAATATTCCACGTTTTGATCTTGCAACTTCAATGCCCAAAAAATATTTAAGTTCTCCTAAATCTTTCAATTGAAATTTACCATTGATGATGACCTTCAACTGATCAATGGCTTGTTGATTATCCCCTGCAATAATAATGTCATCAACATATACCACGATAAAAATACTGCCATTCTTGTTGACCTTAGAGAACAAGGAGTAATCTGCCTTAGATTGAGAAAATTCAAGGTGTTGAAGGAACTCAGTGAGTTTAAAAAACCAGTTCCGAGATGACTGTTTCAACCCATAAAGAGACTTCTTTAGCCGACATACAATGTTCTCCCCTTGTCGGGTAAAGCCAGGTGGAAGGGACATATAGACTTCTTCTTGCAAATCTCCATGGAGAAAGGCATTATTGACGTCGACTTGGTAAAGAGACCACCCTTTAATAGCAGCAATGGATAGAAGACATCGAATAGTCGTAATTTTGGCAACGGGAGAAAAAGTCTCAGTGTAGTCGATACCTTCAGTTTGTGTATATCCTTTAGCAACAAGTCGTGCCTTATATCTGTCAACAGATCCGTCGGCTTTATACTTGATTTTGTAAACCCAACGACAACCAATGGGTTTTTTGCCTGGTGGAAGAGAAGTGATTTCCCAAGTACAGTTTGCCTCTAACGCTTGAAGCTCAGCATCCATAGCATCTCTCCATTCCTAATGTTGTATTGCCTCATTGAAAGAAGACGGTTCTCGGTTGTTGAGAATAGTAGTTAAAAAGGCTTGGTGGCACTGGGAGAAATTATCAAGATGAAGAAAATGGTGCATTGGGTGATGTGTTGGTGTTTTAGAGTTAGTACCATTACCCGAATTAGAGGATTTGAGCGAGGTAGAGTAGAAGCACCGATAGTCTTGTAGACGAGATGGTACCATGCGCTGTCGAGTAGAACGCCTTAATGGTAGGTGACTAACAGTGGTATCGTTGGGGGCAGGTTGTGGCATAGGGGGTGGTGGAGGTTCGTTTGGTGATGTTGACAGAGAGTGTTCATGTGACAATATGGTGGTAGTTTCGTGAGATATGGAATCAGGACTAGGGACCATGTACTCGTATTCAAGAGATTCACGTGTAGGGAGAGGCAACACAAGCTGACTATCACTATCTTGGATACGAGAAAAAGGAAACTCATGTTCTTCAAAATGAACGTCACGACTTGTAAAGACTTCATGTGTTTCAAGATCATAAAGTTTATAAGCACTTTGTCCAAACGGATATCCAATAAAGACACATTTTCGCGAACGAGCGTCAAATTTATGACGTTTTGAAATATTATATGCATAACAAAGGCATCCGAATGTCCGAATATGATTATAAGTTGGACATTTGCCGTGAAGAATTTTGAAAGGAGTTTTGTCCTTTAATGGTTTTGTGGGCAAACAGTTTAATAAATATGCTGCAGTTAAGACACAATCTCCCCAAAATTTCAAAGGAAGTTTAGCTTGAAACCTAAGGGCACGAGCTATGTTGAGGAGATCCTTATGCTTTCGTTCGACAACTCCATTTTGTTGTGGGGTGCCGACACAAGAGTGTTGTCTTTCTATGCCCTTTGTTTGCAAAAATTGGGTAATATCATTGGAAAAAAATTCTAGGCCATTGTCACTACGAAGCTTTTTTATCCTTGTGTGAAACTGATTTTCCACCATACAAATAAAATTTTGAATTACAAAAAAGGTTTCATGTTTGTAACGCATCAAATATACCCATGTGGATCTAGAAAAATCATCGACAATAGTCAAAAAATAATGTGCACCATAAAGTGACTCCGTTTGGTAGCCTCCCCAAATATCACAATGAATCAATTGAAAACATTTGGTAGTAGAGATTGAACTATTGGGAAATGGTAAACGAGATTGTTTGGCAAGACGACAAATTGAACAATGTTCATCGACATGAGACAAATCAAGAGAACTAAATAAAGTTTTGAGTCTAGAGAATGAAGGATGACCAAGACGGTCGTGCCATAAGGTTGAAGAATCCGGCATCACATGTGCAGCGGCTGGTTTCTCAATCTCCATAACATATAGGCCATTCTCCAATCTACCCCGCCCAATCATCCTCTTCGAGTGACGGTCCTGAACAATGCAACAAGAATCATTAAAAATAACATCACAGTTATTTTCAGTGACAAGTTTAGGGACTGAAACAAGATTAAATGAAAAGGTTGGGACACAAAGAACATTAGACAATGTGAGAAATGGATTTAATCGAACCTGTCCTCTATGAGTGACAGGTGTGGTTGATCCATTTGGCATTTTAATAGGGTTACAATCTGCTGGAATAGGAAAAGAGAGAATAGAAAGGGAGCTTGCCATATGATGGGTGGCTCCGGTATCTATAATCTACTTTGGTGAATAAACAGAACAAGCTATAGGCTGGAGTATCATACCTGCAATGTTAACTTTGGGAGTTTGTGTGTTTAAGAAATCCATGAATTGGCGGTACAAATCTGGAGTGAAGTTGACGCCACCGGCTGGAGATTTTGATGGTGAATGAGTGGGCAATAAAGCATCAGAAGTTGAAGAGTTTACCTTAGGCTGCTGGCTTTGAGAATTAGAGACGCCCCTCTTAGGAAAACCATGGATGTGATAGCACCGGGCCTTAGTGTGCCACATTCTTCCACAATGCTCACATTGCATACGTGGTTTGCCTTTAAACTTAATGTTAAGGTCTCTATCATTATTTCGTCGTTGAATGGCTGCAGCAGAAATACTTTCAGATGGTAGAGAAACGTGGACTTCTCGTTGACGCTCTTCTTGAACAAGCAAAGAATAAGCACGTGGAATAGAAGGCATTGGCTCCATAAGAAGAATTTGGCTGCGAATAGCACTGTAGCTTTCATTGAGCCCCATTAAAAATTCAAGCAAACGCTGTTGTTCATGTATCTCTTTAACTTGTCGCATGGCACCACAATCACATGTAGGCAAAATAACATATGAATCATACTCATCCCATAGAGATTTAAGTTGAGTATAATAAACCCCAATGGAGGACTGCAATTGTTTGCAGTTAATAATCTGCATTTGTATCTGATAAAGTCTAGGAGCATTGGACTGAGAAAACCGAATTTTAAGTTCAGTCCAAACATGNTGCCAAAGCCATTGTCATAGCACGACGCCAAACTTCATAATTTTCACCAGTTAAAGGTTGGGAAACAAGAACCGTACCAGGATTGTCCGAATGATGGAGATAAAAAGGATTGTCTTCGTCATATGCGTGCTGAGACGACACTCCTTCCTGTGGAAAATGTCCACCATCGGCTGGACTCTGCATCTGGTCCATTAGCTCATATTACAGAGGTACTCAAATCTGTTTGCGTCCCCCTCGATCGGTGGCCTGCCTTCGGCTGGAATGGCCTTTTCAATTTCCAAGGGGATCTTCTCCTCTGTCGCCTGAAATTGAGCATTTTCCCAAATTGAGAGGGAAAAAAAAAAAACGAGGCGGGGAGGAGGAAGCAGAGGTGATTCTGCTATCTTGTAACAAGGTCGGCTGAAGCAAGGACGCAGCAACAGCCGTTAAAACATCTTGCCCAAAAAACAGGGGAAATAAGGGACAGGCGGCCGGAAAAACTGTGATTCCGGTCGGCACCGGTGTCGGAGTCGGGCGAGCAATGGACCGTTGGAAACGCAACAGAGAAACGATGATTCCTGTTCAGTCTCAGGGTGAGAGATGGTAGGTGGAAATAACGGCAAATTTCTGAAGTTGGCAGGAAGTGGTTTGTGAAGAAGAAAAAAAAAACAATGCAGGAAAGGCGGTCGGAAATTTGGAGATTCCGACCGGCTCAGGCGTCGGTTCCGGTCGAGCTTGGGCTCGTTGGAACCAGAACGAACAGAAGGTGCTGCCTGAGTACTATGGAGGCCAACGGTTGCCGACGCCGGTGGTGGTAAACAGAAGAACAGGGACTGCACGCAGGATTTCTGTTGAACATAGGAAGAAGAGTTTCTACTGCAAGGAAACACCAGCAAGACTTCCGTTGCGGAATCCTCTGGCGCTGCGGAAGATCAAGCACGAGCAGATGCTGCCCGTGCTCGCCCTGGTCGACTTCGACCACGCTCTGATACCATGATAAACAATGGACGGAAGAAGACTAAAATTGATTTATTGTATAGTAATCAAATTACAGTACATATACAAGAGTGAGCATAACGTCCAAGCGTTATCTCATCCTCAAAAAAAGAAAAGAAAGGAGGGATTTTACAACGGTGAAATCTTTGGAGAGATTCAACTTGCCTATATCGACTAGATTTGCATAACGTCTAACAAGGACTGATCGTCAAGTTTGCCGGGCATTGAAAGGGTTCTCCTTTACTGTCTTGTTCATATGTTTTCTCCTTGTAAAAGCAGTCCAACTTAATAAATTAATCCTGTCTAATCCATGAGGCCGCAACTTAACTATGTGATGGCAATTTGTCGAACTAGACTACAAACAAACTTCTGCAATATGAATCCCTTTCTGGGAATACTTACAACTTGTGCATATCCGTGACGCATTATAGAATTTTGAAACTATAGATTTAATTATTCAAGCTCATTGAAATAACTAGTTAAAGTAACCCACGAACGTTTAGATAATAATAGTTGCATAATCTTCTTCAAGAAATTACTTTTAAGAAAAATTTCCAGAACATTCTTTAGTTTTGTGAAAAATTTTGAATAGTAGACTTTAAGTTTCATAAGTTCTGGATGGCATGTCTGATTTCTTAAAATCTACCCAACCAATGTCTGATTTCTTGGCAAAAGAAAGTAGAAATGGAACGCAAAGTTGGAAAGAGCAAACATAACTGGAAACTTCAAAGTCCAGTAAGGTGTCCTTGTTTTGTTTAATCTTTCATCTTCTTTCTCGATTTGGTTGAACTGTTCGAATTTTTAATGATCACTTGATGTTCATAAGGCTAAACTATTGTTCTCTTTTCTCCTTTCTTTAACTCTGTTGGCCGTTGTCAAGTGCATCAATATCATTCAATTTCTTACATCATAATTCTTAGGAACAAAATGTACCTTAATCGCTCTCAACTTGTTTGGTTTCTCGAAGCAATCTAACTCGCGAAAGAAACTTTCATCCACTTTCCCATGTCGCTGTTGCCATATTTAAGCCAAAAAATAATTGATTCTGTTCTTAATCTTAAAAGTAAGGCGGCTGCTACGTACCAGTTTACAAAAGATTGATATATCTGTAGGACTAGATCGGAAGTATAAAATACGTTTTGTAAACTACAAAATATATTTGTCTTGTCTTCTTCAGCTCATAATATTCATCCCAGATATCCCATTTTCAACTTTTTTATTTTTTTATTTCCCATTTATATTACATCTGTCTGTATGATTAGTTTTATCTGAGAGAGAAAGAGGTCTTGAAATCCAGCTGTTTGCTCGAGGTTGTTGGATGTCAAAATATTTAAAAACTGTCATTGAAAATGTTGCGGACTGAGTGTGTACGGTCCGGCCAAGCAGTAGAAGGAGATGCTGCTTGGCCACGCCGTGCGGGCCAAATAGGCTTGAAAAAGTCGTCCCATGACAAAAAGTGCCATGAAAGCATCAGGTTTATGGTATATATACCGGTTCTTTATGTTGCATTTACCCATAGCTTTTAAATATTTAGATATCTGGCATCTTGGGCAGCCCGCTGATGTGCACCTACCAATATTTTAAGCATAGCTTTTAAATATTTAGATATCTGGCATCTTGGGCAGCCCGCTGATGTGCACCTACCAATATTTTAAGCTGTTTCATATAAATCAAAACATATAAATAGATGCAAAGTATATGAAAACATGGGATGAAAAATCATTGAAGCTTGAATAAATATACTGTTTTGAATTTTATAATTCGAGAAAGCATTAAGGCTGCTATTTTGAAATATTATACAATTTAATTTATGCCCCAAGTCATATATAAAAACATAACTGAATTCATATAAAAGGCGCATGCAAAACACCGAGTTTTGTATCATTATTCGAGGTCGACTTTTGTTGGTAATGTTACTTTCATTTTTCTTAATTTTGTATTTGTTATTTTTAATTTACTCAAAATCACGGTATTCAAATCTTTAATTCTGTAACAAATCCAGTTCGCTCTTTCAAATCATCCAGTTTGTTTGATCTTTAAAGAGAAAAAACAAACCAACAACAAACCCAATAACCAATTTGGATATGAAAAAAAAAAGAAAGAAAGAAAACCTGGCCAGCTTAATTATATCCAGGTTAAGTCAAGCTCCAACTTGTAAAAATGTCATTCAGATCTATGCCTTTGTTTAAATTGGTGGGTGGGTAGGAATCAAGAGTGATTGAAGCATCTTCCTCATGAAAAAAAAGAAAGAGAAAAATTACAAGTACTTTGTGGGCATATGCGCAGATAAATCCAAAGCATTTGCAACTACTACCACACAATAATCTAAAGAGTTGAAGTAAACGTTTCATCAAATATATAGAAGATGGGACAAAAAAAAAAGATATAAACTTTATGGAAGAAGCCTTTCATTTTGAATCGTTCCACAATGGCCATCTTAAATCGAACCCGTTCGAGTCAAGATCATCTGAACTCTAGTTCAGGATGCAAACTTAAACTCAGATCAGATACTCTAATCAAGCACACTTGCTAAATCGACGTAAACGGTTCTGATTCAAGTCAAATATCCAACATCTGCAGCAAGTATCCTACAACTTCTGTCTAGTTACAAGATCCAGTTGAGAAATGGATTTATAACCGAGTCTCCATTAATAGTGAGACTAAACCTGGAGTATCAAATTCTCACTCGATTGCAGGGCAGGTCCTGTGCTAGTTGGATCCAGATCATCTAGATCGGGGCTCATCATTTACATTAACAAAAAGAAAGCTTAGATTTCTCAAAAACATTAATGTGTCAAAATGTCTTTTTGCGGAACCAATTCAACAAAGGCTGCTTAGAAAAATTCATGGAGATTGAAGGATGGCCACATTAACGAAGGCATGTCGTATCATATTAATGAGTTTAAGATGAACGAACTGTTCAACAAAAATCGAACCCACTTGGACTACCGCAGTCAGATGGTGTTGATGAATGTCGGACCTTCAGGATGGGAAAAGGACACACTTAGAGGTAGAGCCTAGACCTATATGTGAACCAAACCGATGGATATTCGGCAGATAAAGATAAATAAATCGTGTCCGAATCAGACCATTCGGACATAAAAATAAAAGCAAGCTGGACATCAATGTGAAAGAATAAAAGCAGCTAAATCAGATTTTCTTGCTCAAATCCAAAGTAAGTGTACATGTCTGAATCTGGCCAATGTGCACGAATCATGTCTGAATCTGCACGTGGATTCCTATACACAACGGCCTTATCAACCAGTGTTTGGATCCAAAACCCATTGAAGCGGCCTTATTTGGGTCCGATATCTACATCTCTTTGAACCATAGTTGGCTGACTCGTCAAGTTGGCTCAGAAATTGCTTGAGTCAGCTCGAATCAACCGTGCCACAAGTCAAAGTTGGCCCGACTCACCCTTGACTCGGCCTGACTTGACTCTAACTCGGCTCAGTCTGGATTTGCTCGATTCGAGTCGACAAATCAACTCGCTGACAGGACGAGACATGGTCATATGCCACCCAGCCGTCGGCGTGGAAAGTTCTTCTTTGAGAGCAACGTGGCATTTGTTCAACCTACTCCTGAAAAAAATGGTCGACCAAATTGCAATATTCAAAGGAGAAAAGCTGGAGGACGTGAGCCGAGACGGCACACAGTGCGTCCGGAGAGTCAAACCGAACACGCCCACGCGTTGACCACAAGCGGAAGCTACCAGCTTTGACTTCAGAGACATCGATCCTTTGCTTCGTCAGCGGGGCCCACGGGGCCATTGGAACGGCGAATCGTGGGGCCCGTTTCCCTCTCGCCGCTATATCCTCCTTCCTTCCTTTTTCCGCCGCCTGCCCCCTGAAGCTCCACGCAGGATTCCTTTTAATGGCGAACAAGGTCATCGAGTTCTTTAACTTGCATGTTTAGCATGCTTTATGTTGATCTTCAGCGCGTGTACATAGTTCTCAAGGTCTCTTTCATGACCGCGGCAACAAATAGTGTGGATGTAGATGCATCAAATTTGAAGCCGGCCACTTGAAATTTTGAAGATCATGAACCGCTTTTGAGATGAGAATCTTGGCAAGAATGAGAAGAATTTCCCTTACCGCTTCTCCGTCTGGCCTCTCTTTCCTTCTTTCATGGATCCTGGTATTGGCGTCCGCCCACGCGCAAAACTCTCTCAAGGTTGGCGAAAAACTGAAGCTGAACCAGACCATCATCTCAGGAGGGAAGGAATTCGAACTGGGCTTCTTTACACCCAAAGGTAGTGCTTCCAACCAGAGATATCTGGGCATATGGTTCTATAACATCACTCAAACGGTTGTATGGGTGGCCAACAGAGAGAATCCCATCGCCGCCGACGACTCCGGCGCTGCCCTTGTCCTGTCCGACAACGGAGACGCCGTGATTCTTGACGGCAGTGGGAAGACGGTATGGTCGGCCGGCGTGTCGACGCCATCCCCTAACGACACGTTCGCGAGGCTCGACGACACCGGGAATTTCGTCATAACCCAGGCCAGCACCGGAGTTCCGCTGTGGGAAAGCTTCAGGCATCCGACCGATACGTTCCTGCGCGACATGCGATTTTCCCGGAACACGACGACGAAGCAGGCGTTAGTATGGACTTCGTGGAAGAGCACCACCGACCCGTCGCCGGGTCAGTTCTCGCTCGGTCTCGACCACAACAGCTCTCAGCTGTACCTTTGGAATGGATCGGTCCCCATTTGGCGCACCGGTCTGTTGAAGGGCCGGACCTTCACCGGAGTGACGACCATGTCGGCTTTCTACATATTCGGGTTCAATCCAGAGACCGACGGCGACGAATTCTCCATCTCCGTCTCCCCGAGCTTCGCCGGCCGGATGAGGTTCGTGCTGGACTACACCGGATCCATTGTAGAGTATCGATGGAACGAGAGTACCGGGAAATGGTTCGATTACTGGGGCCGCCCTTCAAACAAGTGCGATTCCTACAACCGATGTGGGGCATTTGGCATATGTGATCCGAACCGTAGTTCCATCTGCAGCTGCTTGCCTGGGTTCGAACAAAGCTCCGGTGGGTGCGCTCGGAGAATCCCCATCGGCTGCGCCGGCAACAGCAGCAGCGGACCGGGATCCGATTCCAGCGGGTTTCTGACCATTCCGGCAGTGAAACCACCGGATCAGGCTCTGTGGATCCGAGGCATCCAGAGTAAGGATGACTGCCAAGCAGTATGCCTGAATAATTGCTCGTGTACCGCGTTTGCTTATGCATCGGACATGGAGTGCATGATATGGACTGGGAGCCTGCTGGACGTCCAGCAATTCTCCAATCAGGGAAACGGTGTGGACATCTACCTCAGATTGGACCGGTCCGAGCTAGGTACCGATTCGTTCTCTTTCTCTCTCTTTTATTTAATGTATACATAAGTAAACTGATTAGGTTAAATACGATCTTAAATAATCTAACAAGCGGAAGTTACATTGTCAGCAATTTAATAACATGAAATTGCAGCAGTTACAAATGACATATCACTCTCTGTTCGTTCCTGATTAGGTGAAGAATGCAGCTTAGTGAAATTCTTTTGAAATGTGAAATTAGATAGCAGTTGACTCGTATAGATTTATTAACGAAATTAAAAGCATCTTGGGAACTCAACAAAACTTCAGTTGTAAAGATGTATTCAAAGCAACTTGACATATTCATGTTGTCCACTTGATCCAAAACATGGTTCTTGAACACAACGACGCATTAAAAACTATTTTCAATTTGAGGATTGAGATTGGCCAAAGGTATTCAAAGAGGTTGGTGTACGTATCTTCCGACGATTGAATTCATATTCATGGTTTACATTCATGTTGAACAAATTAGCCAACAGTTTTTTATTTGTGTCCGTGGTATTGCTGTCGCCAAATCGGCCACCAGCCGTTAATTTATTGCTAAAACCCCGTCGCGATTTCCTCACCAGATGACGTCGTTTATATCTATCGCAAGATTTCGCCATGTGCCAGTGGCGCGACCGATGCAGATTCGATCGTAAGATTTTTCTCGAAATCTATTGTTCAAAAATTTTCAATGAAGAAGGTGAACCGAACTTATATATATATATATATATATATATATATATATATATATATATATATATATATATATATATATATATATATATATATATATATATATATTCAAGTTTTGTTGGTTAAGGGGCCCGGCCGGACGTCGGAATTAGCGGGTGCGAGAAACTCACATTAAATGTTGAAAAATATAGAAAAGCACATTGTTTGCATGCGTTTGTCCTTTAGTAGAAGTCCAAATACGCCAATATGAACCAAAAAAAAAAAGTATTGATCGAGCCTTCTTTGCATCACTTTCATTAAGTAATAAATAATCAAAGAAAGGAGACTAGAGAAAATATTTAGTCTTGGAAAGTAAGTCCTGGGCCGATGGCATCATGTTGAGATGATGGGAGCCTTTACCGAAGATGTGGACACTAGGAATATGTCATAATCACAGTGGTATTGGTTAACGTTATGCTTGATGGACATGCTCAAAATTAATCTCACCATTCAATCTTCATGTCACCGGATAATTCATGATATATATATATATATATATATATATATATATATATATATATATATATATATATATATATATATATATATTGCAATCTTTCACAATCTAACTGGATGATTAATCTTTTAATTAGCAGGGAAAAAGAAGAAGCCTTGGAAAGTGGCCATCTATGTTGTGATTTCCACGGTAGTAGCAATATGTTGTGCCATTTTTTTCTACGTTATGTGGAGGCATAGGAGGAAGCCAAGAGGTAATGATATCCTTTCTTTTGTTATTTCTTTGATTTTCACATTAAGATGGCTATGTTCTTCATTAAAAAATTAACTTGGTCATGATAGAATTGAAATTGCCTGCACAGCGTTGAACACTTTTCACAAAAATAAAAGTAAGAGATTTAATTGAACAACAACCCACTAATATATGGCCGGTTAAAAGAAAAAAAAAAATAGAGACAGGGAAATGTTATTGGGACCATGTATGGGAAACTGATTTTGGAATGGCATCTTTAAGGTGCCATTGTCATTCTCAACGTTAACACAAAGATATAGCACGCAACTTTCTTGAGTCATACTTTTTAAAAAGCTTGAACTCTTGTGGTGGCTTTGATCAAATTTTACGAGTCAAACAATTGCCGCTTGGCTGGCTACCTTATTTGAACATAATGCGCTTTCCGGGATTGAGTTTTCCTTGGTTATCTTTTAGATGATTAACTATATATTGTCAAAGTCATGTACCTAAAAAGGCCTAAAAGACTCGGAATACCTATGAATTACATTTTCTGGCCTTCTTCCTTTTCTCTTCAAGTTGAAGTTAGGTCTATTTCGACAACATGATTCCGGCGACATGGTTGAATTTTAAACACCAGAAGAAACCAAAACTAAATTATGTAGAAGGTAGCCGATTCCATTACAGCTTGGCCAAAATGTCATGATGCTACAGCCATTAGCAATATTGACCTCCAGCAGGGGTCCGTCCATCGGTGGTGGGGAACACTAGGCGTCCACATGGATCGATCATATATTTTTTTATGTCTAGTCAGAACCAAAGATTTTATTTCCAGATTCAGATGTTCAAACCGAATCACTGTCTTTCATTATGAACCTAATATCTACTCACCAAAAGTTCAGCCGCTCTCGATCCTAGCGTTGGAGTATTCTCTCTTGTATATGGATTATGGAGACAGCTAATGGCTGTTTCATGAGATGAGAGGAAGGGACATGGCTGTCTTGGTAGAAAGCAGTAAACTAAATTTATGGTAAAAAGAACTGCAATTCTACGGATTCTGTAGTTAATTAATCCTGTCTGTGTTTGGCAGAGTCGACGAAAGAGGAAGAGAAACGTGAATCAACAGCGTACAGGCCATGCAGAAGCATGAACTCTTGCAGTGTATCGTTTGACACCATCCTGCCCAACAAAGAGGGGGAGGAGACAGGACAGGGGCTGCCATTGATAGATTTGGGCACTGTAAGGGCTGCAACAAGTAATTTCTCCAATGAAAATAAGCTTGGGGAGGGTGGATTTGGGCCAGTTTACAGAGTAATTGTCATTTCAGAAAACTTTCTTTTTTTGCTCCATAGCCACGAAGACAAAGAAAACATTGAAAACTTACTTGTCTTTCATATTTTAACCTACTAAGATCACTGTCGCCATGTTTTGATCAATGTAGGGTAAGTTACCAGAAGGGCAGGAAATAGCAGTGAAGAGGCTGTCAAGGAACTCGGGGCAGGGGCTAGAGGAGTTCATGAATGAGGTGAAACTGATAGCAAAACTTCAGCACCGGAATCTAGTTAAGCTTGTTGGTTGCTGCATTGAAGAGCAAGAAAAGATCCTGATCTATGAATACATGCCGAACAAAAGCTTGGACGCTTTCCTCTTTGGTTGGTTCCACCGCTTATGATCATTCAATTCCTTTTCGTCTAGAATATTCGTCCAGGCATCATATACAGATGCTGTTTAATTCTTCAGATGACAGAAATCTTGGAAACTCCAAGACTGAAATTTCAGCGGCGGAGTTCATGACTTTAGTCACGTTCTGCGTGATACTGAATGTAAAGAGTTTGTGAAATTTCATGTGCAGATAAAAAATTGAATCCCCAGTTGGACTGGGGAAAGAGATTCAGGATCGTGATGGGGATCGCAAGAGGGCTGCTTTATCTTCACCAGGACTCCCGGCTGAAGGTTGTGCACAGGGATCTCAAGGCCAGCAACATTCTGCTCGACGCCACATTGAACCCAAAGATCTCCGACTTCGGGTTGGCCAGGATATTTGGTGCTGACCAATCTCAAGTAAATACCTGCAGAGTGATGGGGACGTAGTAAGTGCACTCTCTCTCTATAAAAAGAGTGTAGTTTTTATTACTTTCATCTTGCCGGTTCAGGGGAGCACTTTTTATATCTTTTTGCCTTCTCTTTTGTGTTTTATAGAGAGATCCAGCCGTATGCCATGTAGTCTTTTCTGGCATCCAAACACTTCATTTGGGTTTTTTTGAGGCTTAAACACAGAATCTGCTTTGTGAAAATACGCTTTCCTTTTCGAATAGGCAGCGTCAGCTAAGCCGCTATCAGGTTATGGTAACAAAAGTTTATCTGAGATTGAACTCTTACTCCTCCTGAAGCGATATATGGGATTTAAAAGTCTAATCCCTAGTAAAGTGTATGTAGTTCTTGTTGGCATACACTGCATAAACAGAGCAATTTGATTCATTTATGCGCATAAACCATAAGCAAATTGCATTTTCCAGTTGCATGATTCAGTTTTTCTCAACAAGTTTGTCTTTATGCTCAAACTTTTGAGTCTTTTGGGTTGCAGCGGCTATATGTCTCCAGAGTATGCCATGGAAGGAAGATTTTCAATCAAATCAGATGTCTTCAGCTTTGGGGTATTGGTGTTAGAGATTGTGAGCGGGAAGAGGATGACTCGCTTTCAACATGAGGAACTTCACCTGAACCTTCTTGGATATGTAAGTGCAAATTAAACCAATTGCCTCCATTGCCAATTAAGGAGAAAAAAAAAAAAAAAGAGAAAACTCATCACTGTCCATATTCACATCCAGGATCAAACTCTAAAGGGTTGCATCTCAATCGTTTCTTTCCAAAAAACACATCAATACATTTTGGTTTCTGATACTTTCTAGATGTTAAAGTTATGGTTTCAAAAATTAATTTGGGCACCATGGTTCTGCAGTCATGGAAGCTATGGAAGGAAGGGAAGGCGCTGGAGTTATTGGATCCATCGCTGGACGGTCAATGCAACGAGGATGAGGTGATGAGGTGCATCCATGTGGGGCTGCTCTGCGTGCAGGACGAGGCAACCGACAGACCCGCCATGTTCTCCGTCGTCCAGATGCTCGGCAGCGAGGCCGCAAACCTCTATGAGCCACAGATGCCTGCCTACTCCAGGAGAAGACATTTATTGGAGAGTGATACATCGTCCACCGACGGCGACCCCAGATTCCAGTCCATAAACAAGCACACCATCACCATTGTTGAGGCACGATGAGTTTTGCTGAACAGCATTACCAGTTTGTAAGAAGATTGCTAGGAAACTGATTCGGGTTGCTCAGTGCTTCGGGTCTGTTGTTGAGTGAACCTACCGCACATAGATTATTGTTTTGTTTTTTGTGATTTTTTCCGTCAGTGGGTTGGACCAAGCTTCTTCTTGCTTTCCGGCGAACGTCCTCCCAAGAGTTAGCAGTACTGATTTCAGCGAATGTTCAGAACTCTAAAACATCGCCTCACATTACGGACAACAGCTAGCCTGAAAATTCGTGCTTAATTGATTTTATTTTGATCCCCTTTGGAACAGAGAACTTGATCTAGAGCTCCAAACAATTATCATTTAAACAAAACCAGTTGTTTTGGTGAAAGATTGAGACTTGATGATCAAGATAGTGGCCAAAATTACTCCCTGCTAGCGCCTCAAGCGAGAACCAACCATTTAACTCTCAATCAAGTAGAAGTGGGTACGTTGTGTTAAATTTTGAGGACAAACCAGCCCCCACGACATATGCTTTCCTTGTTCGTGCAAATTATTATCCAGCAGAAACACAACACACAAAGAGGCAAAAAACAGATAAAAGCACGTAGCAGAAACAAGCTACTAGTGCAGACAAGAAGACACAGAACAGAGTTCTGCAAATGAAAAAGAACCACTTTCATTTTTTCTCACTGAGACGAGCTACAATCAATGGCGCTCCATGTTCTTGAGCCCTTCGCTGTTGGGGGGATATGAAAACGAAAGGAATCAAAAACTGATCAAGTTTTCGCTTTTTGCATGTGAATCGATCTCGCACCTGTGAGCAATATAAACAGCCCCGTTGCAAATTTAGTGTGATCACACCCTCCATGAGAGAACTTTCTCTATTTGAAAGTCTCTCTTTCCATATTGTGCGACTTCGTTGGGGAGGGCCAGGTGGCTGCTGCCCATGTGAACACTGGTGAGGTGAACCGCATCGCGCCGACATCTCGCTTGGCTCTGGTTGCTGAAAAGTCCTTTATTCTTCGTGTCATGGGAACAAGTGGCCTCGAATCTAGATTATCCCCAAGACTACAACTTTATAAATTATAAAAGAACAGCTAAGTTCCAGAAATAACACATTGCCTATCAACTTATAAGAGTTATTAAATAGATGCTCAAGTTGCAACAGAAACTACTAAAGAACCGCCAAGGAAAAAATTAAATTTTGACGTAAAATTGCAAAAACCCTTTTCATAAAGAACCACTCCTTCTTCGACCGGCCAAACATATTTTCAATTTTAAGAAAGTTATTTTGTCATTTTATGTTAGAAAATATCGTTTTTTGTCTGTTGGCATCTCTTTGAGAAGCTTTCTCAAAGATTAAGTCCCTTTCTTCCATCTATTTGTTAATTTTTAAAAGTTGACTGTGATTCGTTATGTGCCCAAATACTCAGCATCTTAGTTTTGTTTTCTTTATTATTTTTAAAATATTCTATTTTCGTTTCTCCTTTTAATTTATGAAAATTTGATGCCTAATGTTTAGAGGAAGCTTCCATGGGACTCGACCGATTTTTAGATTTGAAGCAGAATCCAGGTATACACTCAGATGCCTTGTCAACCTCGAAAATCAGCAACTCCCCCAACCATTACCAGTTCATATAACTCGATAACTAGTACCAGTTCAACATGGATCCTTAGGTTTTGTGAGCCTATAAAGTTAGATCTACGGAGCCCATGGCAATTTCCTAGCGCTTAACTCCATCAAACCATGTACTCCAAGATCGATCAACATAGCTTATCCCAATTCCATTGAATCATTGAAATTTTCGACCCGAATAAGTGTGTTCATCGTTGAAAATTCATACCAAAACCTGTCTGTGTTTTTTACCCAGTTTATCTAATCTAACCACAATGAGTTCAGGCCAACAAACCTATATCCACTCGTTCAGACATTCTTGGTTTGGCCCCAAGGTACAACAATAACGGATACAGTCTTCCTTTGTCACTTCAATATTTTTGCCCCCTAAGAGTTGTGTGGAAAAGGTGGTGGTGGAGCTATCGTTTACCACCACACAGACAAAAGTTGAAATTAAATCAATTTCCCTTGCTGAACCTAGTGAATCCATTAAAAAATATTTGAAGTATAATTTTAGGAAGTGAAATGGAAAACGGAGAACGTACTAAGCTAGCGTGATATACTCAAAATTATGATTCAAACAGAAGCTTGCGAGTAGAATTCTATTCTATTCTATTCTATAATCTGAAAGGCCGAATGCAGTATAAGTAAAGGGAAATTCTTGTTTTTTTTTTTTAATAGATGTCTCACCGGAGTAATACATCTGAAATTTTCAAAAAGATCGGCGGTATCTTTCATTTTACGTTACACACGACTCAGATCACTTGATTTCGATTGCCTTCATCACACGGTGCAGACCGTCCCGATCAAAACCAAAGAAGAAACGTGAAGGAGAAAAAAGCAGAAACGAGAAAACGACGACGGGACTCAAGTCAGGCTCAGGTGCCGACGTCCTAAGTCGGTGTTCCGACTACGACCCACCTCACCCCGGAAACTTCCTCCACTTTCCGTTTCTAACCGAACCAAGAGCGACCCATCTCTCTAAAGTCCGTTGATCTTCACTCAACTGGCAACTCCTGGCCTCTCAACTAGCTAGCTTCCTCAGAAATTAACCATCCCCTTTCTCTCCCAGCAACTTCCTGGAAGCACGCTGCATTCACGTCCAGATTCGTCGCCACCGTCATAGAAAAGAGAGGTAGACAGCCAAGCTCGCCTTTATGTATCTTATTTATAGAACCAACGCATTTGCTTCCCTCTCTAAGAAGAAACCTGGTATTGGCTTCGTTTGGTTCGATCTTCCTTTCCTTCTTTCAGATAAAACAGGAAGGAGGCGGCAGACCGCCTTCTTTTCTTGCGTTCGTTTTTTTATTGGTTTCTCCTTTCGTAAGGCTATCAATGGAGAACTTCCAAGACTTGTTACCGGTGATGGGGGAGAAGCTGGGATCGCAAGGGCTGATGGAGGAGCTGTGCAGTGGGTTCAGGCTGCTGATGGACCAGCAGCGAGGGGTGATCACGCCGGAAAGCCTGAGGAGAAATGCCGGGGAGGCTCTGGGGATGAAGGGGATGACGGAGGAGGAGGCAGTGGAGATGGTGAGGGAGGGAGATTTGGACGGCGACGGCGCGCTCAACCAGATGGAATTCTGCGTCCTCATGGTCAGGCTTAGCCCGGAGGTGATGCAAAGGTCGTGGAGTCTGCTGGCGCAAGGGTTGGAAAATCTTGGTCATTAGCTCACTCTCTCTCTCTCTGGGCGTCGAGAATATAATCTTCGTTTTGGTCACAGCTTTTTTAACAGGAGTTTTGAGTGCATTAGCTGGATTCTATTTTAGCAGTCCACTTGATTGTATGTGAATCAGAACGTTAACATAATTGATTCTGCCAATATTATTTCTCGTCTATCCGCATTCATAATCAATCTCTGTCACCCGGAAGTCTGAGGAAATTTGGAATTCTTCGGTCTGGTTTTTTCTTTCCTTTGGACAAATCTTCGACATGTAAACATGGTCCGACTCAGTTTAAGTTCGAGAACAGAATCCACAAAAATGCAGATCGCAAACCAGATAAAAGACCAAGATTAGAATAGAAGTCTACAACTCGTAATCTCAAAGGCCAAATTGCCGCAAACATGTAAATAAGAGTGTAATGGATCGAAGTTAAGTTAAAACACAAGTTTCTTCGTTTAAACTTCTTTTTCAGTCTCAGGCAAAGGTTTCAGGTTTTGACAGTGATGAGAGAGGAGTCCACGGAAACTGGAACTTTGTGATGGTCATGGCCTACACAACAGCATCGATCCCTCGACATAAACAGCTCTTAAAGACTTGCAGGTCGCCGTATCTTTATACTTTGTGGCCGCGAAAGTGTTGAGTCATTTCCTGTGGTTGGTCCTTTAACGTGGTCATGTCATGGAACTTGAAAGTATATAGACTTCTTCAAGGCTTAAAAGTTTTGCCAAAAGAGTCCAGTTTCACCGATGTTTCAGGTTTTCATCTTTTGCCTATTTTTTAAACAAGACTTCGTCAGGTCTCTGCTCTCCCCCTCTTGGCTGTTTCGGGCTTCTTCCCGGTGCTGTTCATGCGCTTTGTAGTTGAGCCCACTTTTACGACTGTTCAGATAAACTCATTAAGCATACATACCGTACGGTCTTAAAAGACACTTTAAAGTTCATTTTTAAATTTGAATAAACAAAGGATTAACTATATATATATATATATATATATATATATATATATATATATATATATATATATATATATATATATATATTAAAGTGATTAAATAGTGACTCCCAAGAGCCACCCAGCTCACCCATGTGGCCATTTCATCCGTTGTCATAAAGGGTTGAAAGAAAAAACAGAAAAAAGAAGTATGATATGACAAAAATATCCATAATCTTTTTTGCCTTTTTTTCTTTGTTTTTCTTTCAATTAGCTATCACAATGAATCATATGACCCTCGTAATTGAGTTGGGCCAGAGTCAATATATGGTATTATTAAATGCATGTCAATATATGATATTATTTTTCACCCGCGCGAGGTATTTATTCCACCGTTCGAAAAAAGCCCGAAGGCCCCCCATCCTGCTTCCGAGGTCCTGAGCTGCGTCGGTGTCGACGATAGCATAAGGCAATGTGCTATAAAAGGCCAAATGATTTATCTGTCATACAAAAAACGCATAACTTTATTTTGAATATTCTATAATTTCTTTTACTTAATCTAACATTGAAGGTGGTGATAATATGATCAATTAAGCAGAAAAAATATGTTAAAATCAGCCATCTTCACTGACGGAGCAATGGCTCATACAAGGCCAGAAAATAAGCAATGATGGTATTGTTATATATTTAGATTAACTTAAAACTTGTAAACGGATGGTCCTTGAGGTATTTGGTTGAAGTTTCCGGGCATGAAAATGTCAAAAAGATCCAAAATGTAGTCTTATCAAAGAAAACTAAGTAAAAGGTATATATCCGATGGTCAGATTCAACAGAAGCTAACTAAAACATTAAGATACGACAAGTGGTACGTGGGCTTTTAGTCGACCTTGGCTGACCTCGTTCGATTGATCAAACCATTCATCGCAATCAGCCATTTTAATCCAACTAGGAAGCACTTGGCGGAAATGAGTAACTTCGCAAAGTCTCTCGTTGGAGAAGCCACAGCAATCCCCTACTGCCTACCAGCACGAAAAAGGTGGGGCACCCTACTTCCTCAAATCTCATAAATCCTCTAGCTCAATACTTGAAAGAAAAATTCCAGCCACTCACTAAGCAAGAACAACAAACCAAAATACATTTACCACAAAAAATAATACATCTCACAGACGACAGGAATCAAATTATACTTCAAAAAATACCAGAAATGTTCAGAGACAATGATGCTCATACAATGATGTGATTCAAAAAACATAGCCAACTTCAAGCAGACCCCTTGAGTTTATTTGCAATGCCAGCAATGTATTTGCCCTGGTGGAAAGCCTGTTCCAGTTCGAGCTCAGTTGGCTGTCTGGAACCATCACCAGCGTAGGTGCCTGCACCATACGGACTCCCGCCTTTGACATGCTCCATCTCAAACATTCCAGCTCCAAACGTGTACCCCATTGGTACATATATCATTCCATGATGAACCAGCTGAGTGATGGCTGTCAATCTGCATAAACAAATCGACAACTAAAGCTGGATAAACAAATATAATAAAGACACGGCAACTACAGTCTAAAATTCTCAACTAAAGAATATGAGCATGCAAGCAAGCGAATCATCCACCATATGCTAGAAGGTCAAAGAAAAAATTGCTCATCCTCGAGCCTGATGGACACAGGACAAGCATATGATACAGGCAAGGCTTCTGTAGATAATGGATGGAAGATAAACATATGATACAGGTCAGGCTTCTGCAGATGAAGACCAGGATGAAAAGGTCTTGCCAACTAGTATACGATGGCCTGATGTTTTCCTACATAGATAATTTTTTTCTAATCGCCACCAGAGATACAGATTTAATTGACGTAATTGAGAGATGATGTTATATTGGATCCATCCTCCTGAAGTGCCCTTCCCTGGTAAGGATTCTTAATGTTGCAAATGTACCATGACCTCGACCCAGAATGTATTTGATGCTTCTAAGGTACTACATAACCTCAACTATAAAGCAGACCATTTTCTGTATGTGGACTTGTTTCCCATATCAAACATATGATGTGATGGTCGTGACCATACGAATAACATATGCCTAGCTTGGTTAACGCTTGAGATGGCAAGGTTTTAATAAACAACTAAACAAACAAGTCAAAACCTAAATAATTGGTGCAAAATAATTCAACTGTTTGAGCAAGGATCAGGTACAGATGACTTGGTCCAAAGACAAAAGCTACTCACGCCGTGGTCTCTTGCCCACCACCCTGTGACCCTGTGCTGTAGAAAATGCCTGCAGGCTTGCCAGCAAGTTGCTGGGTCCTCCACAATCCACCAGTTGCATCAAGGAAAGCCTTAAATTGAGCTGCCATCATCCCAAACCTTGTTGGAAAGCCAAATATGAGACCATCGGCCTCTGCAAGCTCACTGGGGCTTATGATTGGTGCATCACCTTTCGGTGGCGCACTCATCTTCGCCAGAACATCATCAGAAAGTGTCTCTGGAACCTGTAAATGAGATAAAGGTGAACTTATCGTGCACATATTGTCACGAGAACTATAGAATTATTTTTCCTTAACAGCATTATTAGTTACTTACCTGCCACACCTTGGCTTCTACACCTTCCACAGATGAAGCGCCCTTCTTGATTGCTTCAGCAAGTTTCTCAACATGACCATACATAGAGTAGTATCTGCATGTGATGAAATTAAGAACCTCATAATGCAGTCTTGCGGAAACCTTAAAAAATCTAGCAAGCAAAACTGATTCAGCCAATAAAAAGTTTTAGATTGGGACACACAAATGTAACTTCCCATTAGCAACAGCAATTTCCATGGTCACCGACTAACCAAGAGGCTATGTCAAGTTAAAACTCGTGTAATGACGGATTTAAAAGTCTTTAATATAGGATAGGAGAATATATGCTACATGGCAAACAGATCCTGCAGAGCAGTACACATGTGAGAAGAATACAGTTGCGTTACAATTAGTGATTAACCATAAAAAGAGCTAAACAGTTTCTCAAAAGCTTATTTTCACACAAATGTAACAAATTCAACAAATAAGATCAAGAAATGGTAAATAAACTGCCGGAGATCAAGAAGCCTGAAGCAGAATTCGAGAAATGTCGAGGAAAACTTTTCTTTAATCGCAACCTATAGATTATAGAATCTTTTTGCATACAACACGTTAAGAATAAGCATACATAAAACCATAATTTGGCCTTGAGGCTTGCTTAAAAGTGTACAACCAGGGGAAATTGCACCCGGATCCATCGAGCAGCATATCAACTTTTGAGAATAACGGATGCAGATGAAAATATCCTGACATGATTGCTCGTGGAAAAGTTGAAGTTGCAGGGCCACGAATTGGCTACCAGTACTGAAACAACTATAACCATCTCCAATCCCCAAACTAATCGCGATACCTTTTTATTGCTAACAGGAAAAGTGGAAAGGACAACTAAAAAAACAAACAAAGGTCCACCTGGAATTTCACCACCGTCTCTCCCAGCCTATATAGGACAGTTGATGAAAACCATAAAAAAGAAGGAAGGTGAAATATTAGTCACAACAAGAACCATGTCGCACAGTTCCTCGACCAATGATCGCATGTAAGCAATATGACCAGCCACACTCGGCGAAAATTGGAAGCGCAATATGAAGACAAAGGCAAGGTTTGTTCGTTTTCCATCAAACACCACTTGAAGTAATGGTTCTAAAACTCCACGAACTCATAGTCAAAAAAATCAATCCGGCGGATGAAAAAAGGAGAAAAGAACGAATGACAATTATGTGCTAAAATAAAACATAAATTCAAACAGCCAATATCAGTAAATCGTGCTTAAGTAAAATTAAAAGCTTTATTGTAAAAGATAAATGCCCGTCAAAGGATCCGCAAGAAAGCAAGAGAACCCAAATACGGAAAGAAGAAGGCCAAAATTCTCAATGACGGATACTCGGACACAAACCGTTAAAAGTCCCTATGAACGTCGTAAGAAAAGAATCATTGTCGGCTTTAGCCATAACATGGTCACGTTGCCGAACATCCACAGTGTGAATGCCACAGAGATGAATAGCATTGGATCATCTAAACTACCAAATCTCAAACGATTAAAAGGAAAAAGGAATAGAACAACCAGAAAGAAAAGGCTAGTCTGGATCCAATTTAATAACTGAATAGATCATTAGAATGCTGAAAAGGAAATTGCAGAAAGAAACGAATGTAATTTTCCTTTTCTGTGGAAGAACGAAGGCCAAGTGCAAGAGAGAAGACGTGATTCGGAAACAGAAGGAAATGAAAAATCTGATCTAGGGCTTCAAACCATGAGGAAAGGGGAAATGATCCCCAAGAATGCTTGCAGAACTGGATCAAAGTTCAAAAATAGGAGAAACGCCACCGAGCAGAAAACGAAACAGAGCAAATCCGTCACGGAAGGAAATTCCAGAAGCTCGTCGAAAAGCAAGAAAAAAAAAAGTCACAAACACCAGATCATGGGTCTCGGTGGCAAATGCGATGAGGGAATGGTCACTCCTAACCCAAAAAAGCCCGGAAATCACAGTCGAAATTTCCCGGAGAAAACGATCCGGGAGACCTGGAAAGAAAATCGTCTAACAAGGGAAAGAATAGTGGAGGAAACAGCCGCAAGAAGAAACACTTACACAATGTAAACTTTGGTGGCCATTATCGAAGGACTCTTCGAGACTCTTCCTTCCACTTGCTCCTCGGTTCTGCCAGAAATGGAATGCGATGAAATGGAAACGGGAGGGAAGACGGAATTTATGGACCTCCTGCCTGTCTGCCTGCCCCGCTCACCGACCCTCTTAATATCATTATCAATCAATTCTAATTAATTAAATTGATAACTTATTTCTTTTGAATGCTTCCGGGGGTTGATATCTGCTTCTCTCAGCTTTCCTCATTTTCACGATTTATAAAATTTTAAAAAGTAATTCACTTATATTTATACCCCTGACTTAAAAGGTTTTACCTCCAGCTTTCCCCTTTAATTTCTAAAGCGGGAAACAGATTCGATTAATTAAGAGAGAGGCATTTTGGTCTTTTAGGAGTGTTTTATTTTTACTGACAAATCCAATTACATTCAAGTATTAAATGAAAATATTTTATAAAATGATCATGTGAAACTTTTGTTACGTTCATATGCGACCCCCTTATTCCTAATCCCAATTATTATACGAATCATTAGTCTTAAGCAAGAATATTTTAGTGACGCCACGGCAGCCTTCTGGCAGACACCGACTCCCCAGCACGTGGCCGCGCTTGCCCTTCTCGGTTCAGACCCCGGCCGCTTTCGGCTTCCATGAGCCGTTCATCTTGACCGAGGCCCCGAACGTTTGGGCGAGTAGGGGCACAGGAGCCGTTGGATGGAGCGACTCTACCGGTCGCCGGAGCCTGATGGAAGCGTGACGCAGAGGTGACGGGGGCTTTTTTGGTACTGGAAAGTAAGGGAGGCCCAATACCGTCATTTCGGACGAGAAACTAGTTCCCGATTTTCGGGGGATATTTTATCCCTCCTTTTCTTTTCCCAGGAAAACTGCCGTGCAGATTGTTAGTCAACTGATGGACTTTCCGGGGGAGTTGGTGGCACTGAGGTCCGGCTCCCATTGGATCGGATCGGAGCTCACTTATCCGCATGAAATTATAAAATTAGATCCATTTAAGGATCCGCTTACGCATGCGGCAGTGTAGTCCATCCGATTTCCGTTCACCTGTACTTAACATATATATATATATATATATATATATATATATATATATATATATATATATAGATGCTCTTACAGAACTTTTTAACCTTGACTAGGAGAAGATAAAATTGTAAAATAAAAAGGTCAGAGGAGGCACGCATGAAGAATCCACTCATGCCAATTAAGAAGGGAAATGATGGTTGCATGTGACCGTATAATGAAATTTTCCCCACCCCTCAGAGAATCGGAATAATTGTTAATATATATGTGGTCACTGTTTTTATTTAATCATATCTGATCCATTAATAAGGCACTTTCTCTTATTTATATATAGATTTTATCGTGCACGTTATTGATAGGAATGAGTTGGAACTCTTATTTGATCGTCTTTGCAATTTCAACAAATATGTTTACTTTTTTCTAGGGCTGCACAACAAGTGGAGCTACTCGAACTCGACTCGTTTAAGCTCAACTCATAAGTTAAACGAGCTGCTTCATTAGTTAAACAAGTCGAGCTCGAGTTCACTCTAGCTTTTTTCTGGAGTTTGGGAGAAAAGTCCAGGAGTTGCTATGGTCCGAGATTTGCGCTCTGAAATTAACTTTTATTATTAGGATGGCTCACTAATTAACAAATTGGATCGGATTTGATGGGCATGGGCTCCACGCGTTCGACTAGTAGGGATGTGAAATTGAGATTAGCTGCTGCTTCTTTTCTTTTCTTTGAAGTTAATTCTAATTTGATCTCAGCAATGGTATCCATATTGGTATCTGGTTATGACAACGCATGAACTGAAGACTCATCCAAACCAACCAGTGCTTCGGTTCCGAAATTCAAATCTACGGCTCTTCCAGATATTGGTAGGGAAACACGGCACTTGCTGTTGATTTTGTGAACAAGAGACACCAAGATGATAGAGCATGAGCTCATCTGGGGAAAACAGCAGAGAAATCTTCCTATTATTCAAATTTGGAGTTCTGAAACGCACCTTGATTGAAAAGCAGGCGACTGATTGCAACGTTTTGAAAGCAGATTCCATCTTCCTCTTTCTGCTCATTCAAAGTTGCACCAACCTAAGCTGTCTCGTCACGCAAGCGGCCTGAACCTTGGTGTTCAAATCACTCCACCATCGCCTGTTTGGGAACAAAACAAGCACCGAAAGAAATTAGGAACTTGTTGCAGCAGAAGCCATCAAAGCTTAGAGTTGATGATAGCTGATGGGAAATGATGGTTACCCAACCGAATCGATATTGGGGGTTGAAAATACAGATCAAGGGGAAGACTTCTCTTCACAAAAACAGAAAAAATGGCTATATACTAGTAGCCACCTTATCACGGTGCGCCGCGCCATTAGCAAGATAATTGGACTCTCTTTTTTTGGTGGAACGACTTGGTCGATTTTTTCACTGTGGCTAGACAACCCACTTATCCTGTTCTTGCTGTTCCGGGAACATGTCTAACCTGTAACACTCCAAATGTTTACTCTCATATTATGAAGAATTTTTAAGGGTTTATAAAAAGGATTGTTATCATAAATGGTTGTCCTGATTCCTAACTTTTTTGAGGCTGGAGCGGAAAGTGTTAGGGGCGGGTTGGGATCCGTCAAACCAGGAGTCCGAGTCTCAACAACGCGCCAATCTTCGTGTAGTCGCACGACGAAAACAAACATTTTCTTATAGTGTATTGTTGATCAGAACAACCAGGGAAATGCATATTTTCACCGGAGTTGTAATGGAGAGAACTATTCTTAGATAACGGAAACTGCAATGCATGCATCAACCTAGAAATGCATTAGGTTAAACCACTTTACTTTTGCTCACTAGGTAGCTATTCTCCAACAGTTCTTTCCTTCCGTGATTGCCTTAATGAAATACGGACGGCTTAATCAGTTGGTAATTGGTATATGTCAAACTTCTATTAATGTTTACTTAAGGGAACCTGCTTTCGAAGTAATTTCTTCAAGAAGACCATATTCTTGGTGAAATAATTTCGTAATGAGATCCAGATCCAAACGTGAATGGGCCCCACGGTCCCCCAATAAAAAAGTGGGACCCACACCACGGTCGTCCTGTCCTCACCTCATCCACTATAGCCGGAACAGGACAGACAAAAAAGATTGATTCTAGAAGAAGAAGTGCTCCTTTTAATGTCTCTTCTTTTTTTCTTTTTAAAAAAAGGCAAGCCCGAGAGGTGAAGATGTGCCATGATTGGTGCCCAAGAGTAAGCAAGCAGCAACAGCAAAGCGCCAAGCCTTCCATGGAAGCGCCGGGAGCTGCTCAAGACTTTCCCTCTACGAATTGCATTAAAAATGAACATCAAACTAAGCATTCATATATAGGAAAAGTCAGTACTGTTAAATGCCTAATAATTCTCGAAAACTAGTTGTTAAAAGTGATCATAAATGATCGCTAAAGCCATCATAATTGTTTCCCTTGTATTATACTTCGTTGTTAATGCTATTCTAATGAGCTTTTTAGTAATAATTTTTTAACCCCGTACACTCAGAAAAAAACACAATTTTTGTCTTTAGACTTCATTTCATTTCATTGAAGTGGGCATTCGAGAAAGTGGATCCCCTTGTTTTCTCAAGACCATTAGTCCAGGTTTGCGGCGAGCTTCGTACAAAAAATAAAAAAAAAAACGGTGGAAAATGAATAATTTATATCTTCGACACATAGCGCATCATCCATGTATGGAAAAGATCATAAAGCAATATTAAAAAAGTTAATAAACCGAAAGAAGCAAGCTCTGTAGCTAATCATTTGTAGTCTAGACTTTTTGTATCACATAAAGACGAAGAAATCGAGAAGGTGACAAATAAACATGTTCCCCTGTGATGCAATGTTCTTGCGTGCCCTTTTGTTTCGGGGTTGAATGGAAAGGGAATATTCAATGGAATGAACTATTCATGACGCGTGGTTGCTAGGATGATTTTCCCAACGACGACAGTAAAATGAATGGGCGATCATAAATTCACCAAACATTGCCTGTAAGAGAGCACCATGTTTAAACTACTTCCCTGTGTCCCTTCTATTTCTGTGTAAAACTCAGAGACATGGGTTCCAATGGGCAAAGGTTCACCTTCAATTCATGCTCCTTACTTTCTTTGTGATTTTTGGTGGCACAGTCGAGGCTGGTGACATAATGAACAGCAGGTCTGCTGCGACTTTTTAATTCTCTGTATTTATGTGTGTGTGTGTGTGTGTGGCGTGAAGCAGAACATAAAATAAAAGAAAGTGACTGACTGGTTACTTGTGGCTGCAGTTTCAGATTGGGAACTCAAAACATTCCGGCTAGTTAGGTGACAAAAATCGCTTGTTGCCCACTGAAAGTAGTGATGTGCATGTACACTGTGTTCCAATGAACGGCCGGCTTGAAGAATACTCGGTGGTCCGGCAAAAGCTAGATACAAGGTTTTACAATTTCCGATCTGCACCTGAATCCTTCTTCCAAATGGATACGGCAGATCAAGTCATCATTGCCGCCGACCTTAGTAGCGGAAACCACATTCTCTACTGTTCCAGGAGTTTTTTCTGAAGTATTTAGAACTTGGCTGTTCTGCTGCAAGAAAATTCTTTCAAATAAACCCGATCAATCGCTTGAACTAACAAGAGAAGAAGAAATTAAAGAGATCGAACCAACCAAAATAAGTTCAGGGATCAATTCAATGTGTTGGCTGTTCTTTGGTCTTCGGTAACAGCAAAAGAAAAGAAAAAGCATGAAGTTTATGGTTGAGCTGAGGAGTGAGGGTTCCTCGAAGGTACTGTTTAGTGGACCCATATGGCATGTTTTCCACTGTTGGAATGAACAGTCTATCTAGAGACCTTCTGTCTCGACCGTATACTCCACAAATCAAACAATTGTTGGATGAAGAATCGAACACATTCTCCGACTTTGTCATGGAGACTAGCCTGTGCCTTGGGTAGCTATGAGGCAGAGGAATTGGAAATGAACATGGTATGGTCCGAAGACAACGGCAGCGAAGTTATTTCATAATTCCAAAATAGTTTCTGTCATTTACTTAATAGTAGTAAGTAAAGTAAATCACAGTGTAGATTACGATTGCATATGTTTTAGAAAAATAATGATGATCATGCGACCGGAGTCGAATTAATTATCTTCTATTCCGGCCGATAACCTTTGCAGATGCGGATCTGCAATAGACAACATAACAGATTGAAATTTTGTTTTTACGCTATATTATATTTAAAAAAATGAGGCTATTAACTATTAAGTGATTTACTCTTTGAGGGGGCGTTTGATACGCCGGAAATTTACTGTTCATCGAGAAAAAAAATTCAAATTTTTAAAAGTTTTCCTTTTCATCAAACGGTGGAAAATATTTTTGCCCGTTGAATGGGTTTCCGGAAAAATATTTCCGGAAATATGTTTCCACCCCGGAGGGTGGAAACATATTTCCGGAAGCAAAAAAATGCCCGTTGGGCATGCGTCCCGATCCAGAGGAAGGGAGAGGGGACGCCATCACTCGCAGCAGCTCATTCTCGAGAGGGAGAGGAAAGGAAGAAAGAAGCTGAAAGAGGAACGCCCTT
>JAANDH010000369.1:78473-226169 GCA_011799765.1 Nymphaea thermarum
AGAAACTTGTTGCCATGTCGATTTTCCTTCTTTATGCTTCCACAGAGAAGTCTTTGTCATCTTGTATATTTTGGGAAGGCTTGGTACTTGTACTTTTTTGCATTCTGCAGCTTTGCTTTCATCTCATGGCCTTCCTTTCAGTTAACTGGAACCGGATTGATACTTAGGATGTATGCTTTCTTCTCCATTTTCTGTTTTCTTCATGCAATTTGTCATTCACATTTGCAACTTTCCCACCAATTTGTCATTCACATGTAAATATGGAAATATGTTTCCTTATTATCAAACACAGAATTATATTTTCGGAAATATATTTCCGTTTCATCAAACACAGAAATATGTTTCTGGAAATATATTTCTCAGTTATCAAACACTCATCAAAAATGGAATCGGAAATATTTTTCTCATTCCCTTTTTCCAGGAAATATATTTCCGGAAATATATTTCCAATTCCATAATTCCATTCTATCAAACGCCCCCTGAATGTATTTCCGTTATGAGAAAAAAAGGAAGCTACAAGTTCCTGATTAATAGGCGCTCAGCAGCCTAAACGCTGAAACCTTAACCAGGAAAAAAGAAAAATTAAAAGAAAAGGAACACTTCCTTTTTTTCTTGTTTCAAACACTGCCCGTGCCCGGTGAATTTTGTTCTGGCAATCTCAAGAAAAAGACGAAACTTGGTTCCGGTCAAATCGGTGATGATCTTCATCGAATAACAAAATATATTAATACGAGGGCGACTTTTTCTCCTTGGAGCGTTAATTTGCAAACATGCAACATTTTCAACATGGCGCATTCAGCAACTCGGTTCAACCACAGAAAGCAGTGAGAAACTGGAAAAAAAGGAAAGGAAAAAGAAAGAGGCCTCTCAGCTCGATTGCACAAAAAAAAGAAACCCATTAACACCAAGAATCTGAACAATCTAGCGGCCAGTGCTCAATGTCACAGCGGAGATGCTGTCGCTGCTGTCCTTTGGCATTTCATGAAACCTGGTTTTGTCCTCATCTTGAACAATAATGACGAGCCTCTCTCTCTCTCTCTTTCTCTTTCCTGCTTACTGCATGTTTGGCTAACTTCTTGTCGGGGCTCCAGTTTTGGAAGTAATTGTATGTGGCTACATGAAAAGAACCACTGTCTTTTCAAACACGCATTCATCTAAACACCACAAAATTCTCTCTCTTGTTTGCTTATGTGAATGAGATGTTCATTTTTTGCAGCAAGTGTCCTCGAAAAGTTTCATCACCTTCGGGAATTGTATGGCCTGTATCTAGACAAAAAACTTTCCGTGACGAATGCTCGTTTGCATAATATTTCCATGGAACATTCAACTTTTCTGCCATCAATATCGACACGCATCAAACACTTTCGATTACAATTATAGTCTCCCGAGCCATTCAAGCGCAAATCACGAGTGAAACACATACAGCGCACAGTGAACATTATAACTGCAAAGATACGAAACAGAGACTACGCTTGACAACAGTATATGCATATATCAGGAATCCGCCATACACCCAACTATATCACAAGCTTTTGCAGTATGGTACGATCATAAAACAAAAAGACAAACCCTTATCTCCAGTTGTATAGATTTAGAAAATGGGGACAAGGCACCGATCTTCTCCAAATCGAATGGTGTCTAAATTGTCTGAAAAGAGAACAGTATGCCACAGTCGTCGCCGATACCACTATTGACACAGACGGGCAATTGTTTAAACCATTGGGCTCACTTTGCTCCTTACTGCTGCCCCAAGTTTTATTTTCCGTTCCATTCTTCACCTCCTGACTCAGCAGCATTAAAACGCACGTTGTTTGCCTGGTCATCTGTTCCCAAATCAGCTGCTCTTTTATAGATTCCCAATTGAATAAGCAATAAAGCTGTTTTTCCTGTAATGGAAAGGGTTCAACAAATTCTTCCAGTTGAAAAGGTGATTGCTCAACCGCTGTTTCAATACTCTTTCTGGCCAATACTGCACACTTCCCTTTCTCAAAAAATAGAGTGCCACACTATATTTTGAGGGCCCTTTCATTAATCAGCTTAAGTTTATAAGATCATCAAAATAGTGACAAGTTTTTTTCGAAAAGCAAAATGGTGATAAACTTATTCTCAGTGTAGTGGTGCAGTGAATGATTCCCCTCTACACAATATCAGCCCACTCGAGAGACAGGTACTTGAAAAGTGTGAGCATCTCCTGGTGCCGAACAATCAGAGGACATGGTGAATACGAATGCGACCTCTTTAGAAAATAAACGGTTATGACGACGAATCAAAATTTACACATTTAAAGAAGATGATTCAAGTGCCCACACCCACAGGAATGGGAACATGCACTGTTTGTAAACAACAAATTTTACATGCGAAACAGGCCTTGCTTTTCTTTGAAAATAAAAACCTACGCAGGCTCCATCAGTTCCATTGAATCACGACGAAAGCTACCATTTAATGATGACCATGGGCTGTTCAAATCGAAGCATCTGAACACGAGGAGAACATACTAAAAAAAAAAAACTCGCCGCAGATTCTTGCAAGTGAAACACATCAAATAATTTCTGCATCGACCCCAACGGCAGAACACAATTACAAGCTTCTAACAATTCCAACTTGATTTATAATTCTCTTGCATAGAAAACACAGAACATTCTGTTATTGACATGAAAAGAGCAACTGCAGCATTGTCCTAAGAAATAGCAGGAAACTCTTATGATGTTGGAAAAGCATAGCACTTCCATGCATCTATCTAGATTCAGTCTAATGTGTCCCACTCGATCACTATTATCCAACAGCATAGATAGTGATTCCTTCACTTCGTTTGTAGGAGAGAAAATCATGAATTTTGAAAAATAAAAGACCTTTTCATAGAGCAATGACACTTGGAGAACTTTATTTTATAAACGATACCTGGACAAATCTTCTTTGATATTGCCCACAGGAGACAAAGTAGTCTGAATCCACTGCATAACGAATAGGAAATATGCTGAAAGGCTAAACTTCTCGAACGTAGAGAGCCATAAGCCTCGGGATGTTTCCATTGCATCTCTTTTGAGGACAACATAATTCACAATATTAGAATAAGGTGAATTTGAGATACACAATGAAGCTACACACTAAAAAAAAACATCTTAATTCTATAACATTATACAAAATAAATAAATAAAGATTAACCATCACACACGAGTCATCAGCTATTGGTGGATGCTCAAACATTTTTCCCATCAAAACTTTACGCTTCCTGCCAGTTCATTACGCACGAAGTTCAGCACAGCACAAACTATTTACTGACTCGCACCTGACCCACCGGTTGTCGCTCAGATATTAAATCGATAACAAGAATTCACCATGTCAAAAATTGGGAAAACAAACGGTAACAATAACAATAACATTTCAACTTTATATTGCAACTAGCAGTCATAATTACAATGTAGATATATATTAAAACACAAAAGGAAACCCATGATTCTTCCCATACTCATCAATTAGCCTTTTACTCAGTTGCGCTCACATTGAATATATACATAAGGTTGAGCAGACAAAATTTGGTCATCCCCGACTACATACATTGGAACAAGAAAAGGAAAATAGCTTGAATTCTATTCTAAGAAGGAACTCGAGACCACATTTTACATAGCAAAATAGACCGTGTTAAGTACATTTCTTTGGACAGCAGGGCAGGGGAAAACAATAAACAGAATTTCTGCTATTCCAACAAACAGGGGCAAGGAAAATCTACATTGTACAGCAAGGCATGAACCTCCTCACCTCAGGAACAAGCTTTGCAGGTACCACCAAACAAAACTACCAGTTAGAGCCCAATCCCCAGAAAAAAAAACGACAATAATAACTGTCACGAGCCATCCCTGCACCTTTCCAATGCTTGAATTAGGATAGAGGCGTTCCTCTTCACCTTCCCGTTCTCATCCCCAATGAACTCCAAGCAGGATTCGTAGACTCCCTCCCTTTTTGCTGCCGCCGCGAAGCTCTCACTATGCGAGCAGATGGAACTTAGTGCAGCTAAAGCGTGTTCCCGCCGGCTCTGCGGCCGCCCGTCCTTCAGGATCCTGGATAGCACCTGAACGCCACCTCTGCAATTCCGGATTGCCTCCCGTCCCTCGGCACACCTCGAAAGCAGGCTTAGCACCTCCACCGGGCGCTCCATCGACTCCTCGGCAGCGGCCAGGGCCAGCAGAATGGGCACGGCACCGGCATCCACCGCTCTCCGCTTGTTATCAGGGAAGGAGCACAGAGTTGACAGCGCTGTGGCTGCCTCCCTCTTTCCCTTTAAATTCCCGTCCCTCAGCAGCTCCACTAGCGACTCGACGGCCCCTGGGTACCGGCCAATGGTCCCCTTGTTGACCTCCACGATGGCGAGGCTGGTGATGATGGTGGCACAGAGCGCACGGGCGACCGGGGAGCCCGAGGAGAGAGCAGCCACGACGGGGCCGAGGGCGCCTTCGGCCACGAGTCCCACCTTGTTGTCGTCATCGAGGGAGAGGTTGAAGAGGACGGAGAGGGCAGAATCCTGGAGCTGGGGGTCGGAGGCACAGAGCAGAATGGCAGAGGCGCCGCCGGAGTCCGTAAGAATCTGCCGGAAGTTGACGTCGTATTTGGAGGGCCGGCGGAGGAGGGAGAGAGCGTCGAACTTAGAAGAGGTGGAGGACTCCGGCGAGGCGAGGGTAGAAACTAACTGTTTGACCTTTTGCCTCTGAGATGACGGGTAAGATTGGTGGGTACCGGCCGCCGTGGTGGCAGAGGCGGCGATGGTGGCGGGGAGTGTGGGCGAGAGGGATATGTGATGGGCCTGGGCGAAGTGAGAGATGAGGGAGCGAAGAGCATAGTTGGGGATGAGGGAAGGTCGTGGAGGGAGAGGCGTCTGGGTGATGGGGCAGGTCCGGTGGCCTGTGTCGAGCCACCGCTGGATGGAGGAGCGGTCGAAGGTGTAGCCGGAGCAGAGGATGACGGGGTCGGACATGATCTCATGTGATATTGGGCAACAAAAATCCTCCGGAAGTTGGGTCTCCATCTTGGCCTTCCTCCTTCACCTTCCACCTTCTTTTCCCTTTTTTCCACTTATCTGGTTCTTCTTCTCCTTCCCTCCTTTGCGCCTTGCCCGTGGAGCCCAGAGCGAGAGAGAGAGTAAGATTACTCAGACTTTAAAGCTCCTTCCTCCGTCGCCTGCGCGCCTGCACGAAGAGAGAGAGAGAGAGAGAGGGAGACCTCGTTGGCGTTCGCCCCTGTGTGGTGCGGAGTCTGCAGAGACAGAAAGAGAGAGAAAGGGAGAAGAAGGAGAGAGAAGGGCTTTGCTTGATTTTACCGTACAAGGTGGGTTGGGCTTATAATTGCGGCCGACGGCAATTTCGTAATGACGCAAACGCCCTCGGTGCACAGTATCGAGTGCTTCCGTCGACTCGGCCCAATTTTAGTGCGACCCAATTCGGACTTGATGCGTATACACGTTGCCAGGATTAGATGAACTTAAAGTGGAACGGGATTCAAATCTGGAATCCGATAACAAAGCCACAAGGCAAAATTTAACAGGATTCTTTCTAAAACCGAATTCATTCATTAAGTAGGTTCAGTTTTCATTATCAAATCTGACAAATCAGATCCAGATAGCAATACTAGATTCCACTTGAACTTTTTACTATAGCAGATTATTTTTTCTTTGTGATTTGATTGTTTCTGTTTCGCTTTCGCGCTCGGCGGCCGTAGCAATCAAGGTTTAAAGATCTCGTGTGAATGCAACCCTTGAAGCGAGGGTTTCAACCAAGGAAAACAAAACTGAGTTCCAAAGAAAAGTCGTAAGAACGATATTGGATAGGAATATTAGAGGAATCTCTCTCTACCCCACAAGAGAAACGAAGGAAAAAGGTTTTCTAGAGCACCAAACTTTAGTTGGGAATTTTTCATGAGGGGTTAAATTATGTTTTCAAATTTTTAATGGAGCAAAACTATCATTTAAATAAAATATAAGACAAATAAAATTTTTTTTTCTTTTTTTTAAGGGGGTCAGGGTCCCTATAAGACACCTCTTGTCGATGTTCGGTTTTCTTTTTCTTTCACGAAAAAACCACACTTGGTCTGGAGAGTTTATAGTCCACCGACTTAGCTTTTTTTAGTTGAAAGAGGTCAAGAATTCAATAACTTAGTGTTGCCTAACCTAGCGTTCCGTTTACTAGGGGTAGGCGCTCAACCTTTGCTAAAAGAAAATGAAAATTTATTATGTACTAGGAGAAAGGAAGGAATTACAGAGGTATCAAAGTAGGGAATCCCTAAAGCAAAAACTAATGCTAATGAAAAGAAAAGCAGCGACTAAGAGCCCCTACACTTAGAGGCTACGGGATTCATGAGAAAGCATCAGAATCCCAACATGGATATTCATAGGAACATTAAGGTCTCTTGTTCATATCTTAACCAAAAAAAAAGTTTTAGTAAATCTTTAATAAAAACAAGTTGGGTTTTTCTATTTATACATAATATGCGAAATTTACTTTTTGCGAAGACTCTTTTCGACTTTTTTATTTAATTTTTTTATTTGACGCTCGCCTTTGGGCTTCTAAGTTTTTTTTTTTTCTCATTGATTAGATGAGCAAGTAATTGGTAGGTCAATGTCTGTGTTGTAGGGATTGACAAGTCCAACGGTGAGTTTGCACTTGGAGACAAACTTTTTCTTTTGCTATTTTAAATATAGTCGGCTGCCTGCTTTGCTCACTTGACCAAGTTTTAGTAAAATGAGTTTTCTATTATATTACTCCAAAATAATTGCTCAGTAGCTACTTAGGCATCATCGCTTTGTCAACTCATTTCCTCTCTCTTTTAATTGTGACGTTTTTGTTGAAAAAAAAAAGGTGAACGAATAATAAATCAGAAAGTAATTTCATATCGACAGAAATACCGCAAGCAAGAATGCCTATTAAATCAGAAAAAAATATAAAAAGGAATTTTTTTTTTTTTATATATACAAGTTATAAAGGACTTGGTAGTTGGTTGCACGCGGACGAAGCATCCGACTCGGAAGCCACAAATAATCGCGTCAACCGAGACGACTTCGAGGGACAGTTTCGTCATTGAGATACCGTCATACGCCTATGCTCGCACTTCAGTGACATCAGGGGGTGTCCCCCGACGTAATTTTCCGAAATTCCGGTGGCACTTTACCACTTTGACTTTCTTACGTTTCTTGTGGCTCTTGGCGTCTCAACCCTGCGAGCCCCGCAACGGTAAAGAAAAGGAAAATCAAGGAGCTTTTAAAAAAAAAAATTCACGTTGAACCCGTAAGTTTCTTCATATTTTGGAAACCCGCAGGATACAGGAATTCTTAACACGAAATGCTCCTTTGTTTTCATGGTTCCAATCTTTTCATCTAGTTTCGACCAAACGTCTAACAATCAATCGCTGAAGTAGAAAACAAGGATACTTGTGTTGTTTCTCAATAGAAACGAACATGCAGAATTGGTTTATTTTCACATCTCCTATTTCTTTGAGAAGTGTAATTTTAACAGCTCAAATGTTAAACAACTACGGGGTCATGACCGCACAAAACATTTCAAAATAAAAGAGAAATTGGTGGTGGAGTGTGGTTGTAATTATTTTTCCTGAACTCACTTCACTTGCCCATGAGAGAAAAACGATCAACAGATAGAATATTAGAATCATCTTTCTGAGAGAATACACAAATTATAGGCACTGCACGTCGAAAACTTAAAAACTGGGGGGCGGTGAACGGAAAGAATTGGCTGGAAACGTTTGCCCGTGATCCGTTAGGTCAGCCTCGGGCGGACGCTTCCAGAACCCCAGGATTTCCGCGTCGTCCATCGATGGCGAAAACCGCCACCACAAACCCACTGAATTACAGAACGAACACCACTTTCAGTTTCAGCTTCCCCACGCAATTCCTCGACCTTCGCGGGATTCGATCTCGGGGCGTCGGTGAGCCAGGCCAGCAACCATTGACCGCGACGGTGACGTTGCATGATCGGTGGGCCACAGACGTTCTCCGGCGTGGCGCTCCGTCCGTCCAAATCATCTCGGGGAGTTTTCCGTAAATTTGCCGACGGTGGAATTCATTTAAAAAGTGGCGTTCGCGTTAAAAATAGTTGCCGTTGAAAATAAACGGGATATGGCGGTCCCTCCCTGGAAGCCCGCCTTCGAGGGGCGTTCTTGTCGTTTTCTGTGATCCGTTTTAATGGCTTGGACCCGACCCGGTTCCGGGTCGGGTCGGGTCGGGTCGGGTCTCCGCTGCAAAACGCTTGTGTGGAATCGCTTGAATGCTGTTTAATAAATGTTTCGGTTATACTTATCGGTCAGTCGTAGACCTGAATTTGGATGCACATCAAATCCAGATCCAGTATTCGTGGTCCACCTTAAATAGGAGTGACAATTATTACTCCGTTCTTTTCGCAATTGAATTTTTTACGGAACGCAATTTACGTCCGTGGCGGAGTCTAGTGCCCGTTCAGTTGCTGCAGATTTTTCTGTTTTGCCCCTTATATTTCAGCGATATTGTAAACACAAGTCACTTGTTTGAGAAACATTCTTTACCAGAAGTCACAATTATTGTTTGTTACGCTTCACCTGGGTATACAGAAAAATAATTGGAGAAGGCTGCGCTCTTTTCTTATCTGCACAACTTATCTAATGAGGAGATCAATTTTAACTTTGTAATGATTTATGAATACATTTAATTAGAGCTGAGTTTAGTGCAGTTTTATGTTACTTTTGTCATTTTGGCAGCAAGAACATCACCTGTCTTATGGATTTGTTTTAAAGATTGAAGTAAGTTTATTGAACAATAGTTATGGTATTCGATCGATGAAGAAAGGAAGAGACATGTTGAAATTCTGGAGAAAGGGAGAGATGGGTCAAAATTCTCCACCTAAAAATAGAAAAAGTGAAGTGTTAGATGGATGGTAAGTGAGGTAGCAGAGTGGAATATGGTGTATTTGTTGGCCAGCGGGGAGACTGACGACGATTAATGGTGACGGCAAGGCAAAGCGCGTGGTTGGAGAAGAGAGCAATAAAGCGGCGGGCTACTTGTTGACTTGAGCGTCAGCCCCGGCCATGGAGGAAAAGAAGGAAGGAAGCTTCCCCGCCGACGCGGTTTCTTATCGGCTACGCCACAAAACCCGCCCGCCGGCCTCCTGCGTCAAAAACATCCGGCACCACCGGTCCCTCCCCCGCCCCTCTGATTTTGTTTCTTAATCCCGGGGATTCCAAGCTGTCTGACGGCATTTTTCAATCTACGAGAGGGTTTGTTTCTTCAGATTCATTATATTTGAACAAATTATTACCCTTTTTTTGTTGGTCTGCTCTAAAATAGGCGACGAATTATGAGAGAGATTTGAATTTTATGTGTTCTTCCTTTTTTTTTTCTTCGAGGTGATGGGCGATCAAATGACTGACGAGTATCGAAATAGAAGAACGAAGTAATTACAAGAGGAAGGAAGAAATTTGTTCAATGATTATATGGTTCCTGCATACGACATATCAGCCGCCGTATCCAAGTTACTTTGGCAATGTGTTCGTTTTCCCCAGTACGAGCGACAGCTTATGCTTTCTCTGGGAGTGCCTTTCATCCTTTCGTTTTACGAAATTCCGACTTAAAGTATGACATTCCGGCGCATACGTCCTGCTACTACATTCGATCCTTGAATCAAGGAAAGAAGCCTATATCTCGCTGAAACTTTCATGAATTATGATCGAGTCTCTCTCTCTCTTTCTCTGTAATCAAATGATGTCAATTATGGATCCGACCCAAGTATCCAGATCAAAAAAGAAGAGGAAGAAGAAGAAGAATTCAGTTGTAGTTTTGAAATTTGGTTTGATAAGTTAATTTTTTTAATGATAAGTGGCCTTGCATTAGCTATTCTATTATTGTCATGAAAGGCTAATTTATGCTACGCTGCCGTAATTACCATCAAGAGTATGCCCGTAAGCTTGTTAAGGGAACTACCATGGGATACGTCATGAATTTTTACTGTCGAACTTACACCTTAACATCTTGAACAAAAATGGAGCTCTTCTTTCTTTCTCTTTCAATTTTTAGCATAATAGTGTATGTAATTGGGATAAATTTGTTGGATAAAATTTTTGACTTTTTGTTCTTTATCGATTTAACAAGGCATCCAAATTATCTGAACAGTATTTGATGATTATACTGAAACCAAGTTAAAAATCTATTTTTAACTAATAAAAATTAATGTAATGTTTCCTGTAATACTTGAATTTTTTTTACCAATTAATCAACACCAATTGCGAAGCTAAGAAAAATTATTAAACGTCCGATATATAGCTTAAAAATATCAGTGTTATTTTCGCCACCGCAAAGATGCGGAGTTTGATGGGAAGCCGGGTTTTCCCAGGAGAGAGAAGCATGCAAGAAGGCTGCCGGACGATTAGGCATAAGGGGAAAGAGAAGGGGAAGATGAGTGGAGAAGATGCAAGGTTTTCCCAGGAGAGAGAAGCATGCAAGAAGGCTGCCGGACGATTAGGCATAAGGGGAAAGAGAAGGGGAAGATGAGTGGAGAAGATGTAAGGAGTCGTCCTCTAGGGGGGCACCATCCATCGGGAAGTTACAGAAAGAGAAGATGGTTCTCCTGCTGAGTGGTTCTTCTAGGAATAACAGGAGCAAGCGAAGGAAGTAGATCCCCGAGAACCGCCAATACGACGTCTTCCTCTGCCACACTGTCCTTGGACATCATGGAAAGCATAACCTTCCACCTTCGAGACGAGCACCTACTGAGGTTCAGGTTTTTCCGCAAGCTCTTGCGCTCCTTCACTGATGGGGATGACTTCATCGGCCAGCACCATTTCCACTCCAAGATGGATCCTTTGAAGCTTTTGGCGGTTACTTCTATTTCCGCCACTCAGAAGAGCCCACGAAGAAGAGGTGAATGTCATGCTGCTTTTTCCGAAGGTATGCAGTTAGTCTCTTCCTGCAGCAGCTTGCTCTTCTTTCCGGTTGTTGCCCGGCGAGGCGAAGACTGACAGAAATGTGCGAGTTATCGAGCTCGGTGGCAGTTACGTCTTCTTCTCTTCACTCCTTAACCTACTCCCCTGGTTATCGGTGGATTAGACTCGCAAATCATGGGTCAGCCACCAGACAATCCGATCTTTACACAGAAGCGAGTCTATCCTTTTGCCAAGGTTGACGATTAAGAGTCTAGATAAGGGTGCTTCTTGATGTGACTGGTGGCGCTTGTCGTTTTGGTTGCGTACCATTTTTCAAATCAAGATGGTACAGAGGACTGACGTGTTGGGGATTGAAAAAACCAGGGGTTGCGTCGCTCCTGGTTTCATTTCTGCCATATTTATATGGACAACTTGGTGAAAGTTTTTCCCTTCTTGATGGAGACACAGAAGGAGTATGTTTCATGCAGAAATTTCATTTTGAGCAGATTACAATCTGCTTGTGGGTTTTCTGGATGTTAATTGATGTTTTTCTGTAGTTTCTCTGCTCTAATTCTGGGAAAAAATGATAGTTCCAGGGGTGAAATTTTCGGATGTTCTTATATCTTTTGTGTTAGAAAGAAACCACTTCTCCAATTACGTTATTTCATATGGTGTTTGCGTTTTATGCGTCATTTCCAATGGTTCGCCGTTATATTTGGAAGGCTGAACATTATCCACCACTTCACGCTGAAATTCACATGAAGTTCAAGATGATGCCTCGAAAGACTATGCAAAGCTATTCTTTTCTGAGAAGGCAAACGATAAAAATTGAGCCCCTGTCAAGGAGCTGTCTAGTACACACAGTCTGGAAGACAAAGACTGAAAGTAACATCAATTATCAAAAAGTAGCAACAGAGAATTGCGGACAACAAAGAAAATGAAACTGTTGAAATAGTGCGGGTCAGAGAAATTAATGAGGACTTCCAGCTAAAACCTTAGGATTAGTGTAGTGTAGACCATTTTCACTGGCCAAGATTATAGAACAGCCTTCGAAGACACCTGATACGACCTTTGGTTAAGAAATTCTGCACAGATACTGAAAAAAGAGAAAGGACAAACCCCATTCTGCAAGAGCAGATTGTTAACAAAACTGATAAGGATAAGGATGAATCCGTTGGAAAGAAAATCAGTCTTCAAGATATGGAGCCGGTAACAAAAGATTGTGATAAATCAGAAGAAAGGGAAAGGCAGAAAATTAGGGATCAGATGAAGATTTCATCTAATCCAGGCAAGAACAACCTTGCCTACAATAAGATGTGATTCCTTCCCTATAAAAGGGACTCGACTCACCCGTTGTAATCATCTTCTCATTTTGAATGAAATTGTTCGAGTGCCTTCCGATCGTGGACGTAGGCTCAAACAGAGCTGAACCACGTTATTTGCTGTCTTGATTCTCCTCTCTTCTTCTGTTTTCATTATGGTATCAGAGAACTAGACGCTGCTGCTGTGGAGATAGTTTGCGTCTTCCTCGAGCACCATTGCTCTGTTCTGAGAGAGGCATCAGTCATACCCGTGAGCAAGGTTAGAAGTTGTTCTGTTCACAACAGCCCTCTGCTTGGTATCTTTTTTTGTTCACGACAGCACCACCGCTCTTCTCTGAGAAGAGGCATTCTGTTCACAGCCCTCTAGTTCCAGCAAAAACTGCCTATCGCCGAGACCAAACCAGAGGCCGGCAAAGCAGTTTTTGGGCGTTTCTTTCCGCCGATTGATTGTCGTCCTCTTGCTGATCGACCGTCCGCTCGAGAGTCCTGTTTAAGGGAGGCGTCTTCCATAAGGTACCACCGCTCTCAGCATTTCTGGTTGTTTGTCGTTGAAATCAACCACTCGTTTCTTGCTGAAATAGAAGGGAAACAGAGGCAGAACAGAATAGATTATTTTCAGGAATAGTTCTTAAATGGCGACTTCTTCAATACCCGTTTTCCCTTATCCTTATACTGTCAATGTTGCAAATTTCGTTTCTCTCAAGCTACGAGCTGAAAATTTTCTCTTATGGAAAACACAAATTTTGGCCTTGGTTGAGACCCAAGATCTTCAAGGGTTTTTGACTGGCGAAGTTACTGCCCCACCAGAATTTATTGATGATTCTTCTTCTCAGAAAATTCCCAATCCTCATTTTATTTCTTGGAGGAAGACTGATCGTCTAATCAAGGGATGGATAACCAGTACGTTGTCCGAAAGTGCTCTTGGCCTAGTTGTTGGCCTTGAGACATCCAAGGATATTTGGAGGGTTCTTATGAATAGCTTCTCTCGAAAATCACGTGAGAGAGAATTCCATCTCACGCATTTACTAACTTCGCTCAAGAAGAATGATGATTCTATGGAAGCCTATATAGGAAAATTCAAACGAATATGCGACGATCTTTCAGCTATTGGAAAATCTATTGACGAAGGGGCTCAAGTTTACTGGCTACTTCAAGGACTTGGAGAAGGATACGAAGCATTTATTGCATCCATGCTTAGACCACCTACTCTGCCTTATGAAGAGGTTGTCTCTCTTCTTCAAAGTTTTGATTCCCGGATAAAGAATCCCACTCCTCCTATCATGGCCATGACACATCAACAATCTGGACGTGGTCGCGTACGTGGACGCAGCTATAGAGGACGTGGACATTATCAAGGGCGAGGACAATATCAAAATCGACCACATGAAAATTCCAATCTCGCTTCAAATGGTGATAACAAGAATAACAAAAACCCCGTTGTTTGTCAAATCTGTGGTAAGAAATATCATTCTACAATCAAGTGTTTTGAAAGATTTAATCATGCCTATCAAGCTGGGGATGCCCAACAAGCACTCGCCGCCATTACTATTGATGATACAAACAACTCAGAATGGTTAGCTGATACTGGAGCATCAGCTCATATGACTGGAAATCCTGGTAAGATTTCTGAAATCTCTGCTTATGATGGAAGTGATTATGTTATTGTTGGGGATGGCACGACTCTTCCTATAACTCATATTGGTAACAGTGAAGTTCTTACAGGCGAATCATCTATTCCTCTTTCTCATGTTCTATATGTTCCAAAACTAAAGAAAGATTTACTTTTTAGTCAATTAACTAGTGCGTTACCATATGTTTTTGAATTTTCCTCTTCATGTTGTCTTATAAAGGACAGGAGAACCGGGAAAATAGTGGCACAGGGCAGTAAACATGATGGGGTTTATACCATCGGCAAGGTCAGGCATACAGCATGTTTTTCTTCCAGATTTCGGCGTGCTTCAGAAGAACAGTGGCATTTCAGATTAGGACATCCTCATAATGGCGTTGTGAGACATTTGCAGCAGAAAAATTTGATTAATATTTGCTCTTCAGTTTCTAGAACTTCTATTTGTCATAGCTGTCAACTTGGCAAATCATGTAGGTTGCCATTTCTTGAACGAGAAAATAAATCTGTTGAACCTTTTGAAAAAATCCATTCGGATCTATGGGGACCAGCCCCTGTTTGTTCTCAATTTGGTTATCGCTACTATGTGATTTTTATTGATGAGCATTCTAGATTCACTTGGCTATATCCTCTGAAGTTCAAATTTGATTTTTTTGTCTGTTTTCAACACTTCCAGAAATTTGTTGAGACACAATTTAACAAAAGGATAAAAGTTTTTCAATCTGATGAAGGAGGAGAATATACAAGTGCAAAATTTAGAGATTATCTGAAGTCTCTTGGAACAAAACAACGGTTTTCTTGCCCATATACTAAACAACAAAATGGTATGGCAGAAAGAAAACATCGGAATATCACTGAATTAGGTCTGACCATGATGTTGCATGCCAATGTTCCCAAGCGTTTCTGGTTTGAAGCTTTTAGCAGTGCTGTTTTTCTCATCAATAGGCTACCATCGTCTTCTCTCAAGATGGATTCTCCTTACTTAAAACTTTTTGGGCAACATCATAAGTATGATTTTCTTCGTGTTTTTGGATGTCGATGTTTCCCTTACTTGAGAGATTATGCAAAAGATAAATTGGAGCCTCGATCACTGCCATGTGTTTTTCTTGGGTATAGTGATAGTCACAAAGGATATCGTTGTTTGTATCCAGCCACTGGAAAAATGTTTATCTCTCGACATGTTTGTTTTGATGAACATTTTTTTCCTTATAAAGATCCTGCTAAATTATATGATGGAAATTCTCTAACTTCAGATCTGATTTCTTTCAATGAGGAACAAGAGAATATAGAGCAAATGGTTCCCGAAAATGAGAATCTTATTCGAACCACTGATGTTCATGAGGAAGAACAAAGTGATATTGGCACTCACTCTCGATCTCAAGAACATTTGATTGACAACATGCCGATTAATGAACAGTCGGTTCATAATTTGCGGGATAGTCTCGGACAGGATGAGTTTCAAACAGGCATGACTGACACCATGGAACAAAATCAAGTTCAAAGAAATGAAGAAAGCACTGTGATAGACAATGAACAATCAGTTCACGAGCAGGTTGATAACTTAGAAGAAGGCGATCATGGAGTTCTTGATACAAACACAACTGAAAGTATGGAGCAAGGTGAGCATACTACTTCTCCTTCTGCTATGATTAGAACAATGGTCACTAGATCGATGATGGGAACTTTTAAACCGAATCCCAAGTATGCTAACTTACATATTTTGTACCAAGATATTCCAAAAGAACCTTCAAGTGTTAATGAAGCGCTTGGAAAGCCAGGCTGGAAAAAGGCTATGGACGAAGAAATTAGAGCCTTAGATGAAAATAAAACCTGGAGACTTGTACCCTATGATCCCAAGATGAATCTAGTTGGCTCAAAATGGGTGTTTAAAACCAAACTCAAATCTGATGGGACATTGGAAAAACTCAAGGCTAGACTTGTTGCTCGAGGTTTCACTCAAAAAGAAGGAATAGACTTCCATGAAACTTTTTCTCCAGTTGTTCGTCCTACCACTATTAGAATGGTTCTTTCTATTGCTACAGTTAGAAGGTGGGAAATCAGACAGTTAGATATCAAGAATGCCTTCTTACACGGAACTATTAATGAAGATGTATACATGAAACAACCTCCCGGTTATGAAGATAAAACAAAACCAGGATATATTTGTAAATTGCAGCGAGCCATTTATGGTCTAAAACAAGCATCGCGTGCATGGTATGCACGGCTAAGTAGTTTTCTCCTTGATTATGGTTTTTCTACTAGTATGGGCGATCCGTCTATGTTTACATTACATCAAAGATCAAACACTCTTGTGCTTCTTGTATATGTTGATGATATGATCCTAACCGGAAATTGTTCTATATTTTTGCAAAGCTTTGTTAATGCCTTTTGCAAGGAGTTTCCTGTCAAAGATCTTGGCAGATTGAGCTATTTTTTAGGAGTCGAAGTGACTTGGACAGAAAAGGGAATTCTCTTATGTCAAACCAAGTATGCTAAGGACATTCTTGAAAGAGCAAAGATGGAGGACTGCAAACCAAGCATCACGCCTATGAGTCCAAAAATGCCTCAGTATAAGGACGATGAAGTAAAATTTGAAAATTCTACTCTCTACAGGCAGATAGTTGGATCCTTGCAATACTTGACTCTAACGCGACCTGATATCTCTTTTGTTGTCAATTATGTTAGTCAGTTTATGCATGAGCCACTTCAGATTCACTATCAAATGGTCAAAAGGATTCTTCGATACATTAAAGGATCAATACAGATGGGACTAAACATATTGATGCAAAGCACTCTTGATTTATATGCTTTTTCAGACTCAGATTGGGCAGGATGTTCTCAAACAAGGCGATCCACCACAGGATTCTGTGTTTTTCTTGGGGCAAATTGTGTGTCTTGGAGTGCCAAGAAGCAAAATAGTGTAGCCAGATCTAGTACCGAAGCTGAATATAGAGCAATGGCGTCAACAGCGGCAGAACTTACATGGATACAATTCTTAATGAAGGACATTGGAATACCGGTTGTCAAAATCCCAATTTTATATTGTGATAATAAGAGCTCACTTTATATGACGGCAAATCCGGTATTTCATAACCGAAGCAAACACATTCAGATTGATTTTCATTATGTTCGAGAAAGAGTAGCTCAGAAGCAACTTCAAACTAAGTATATTTCAACCACAAATCAAGTTGCTGATCTGTTTACCAAAAGCTTATCAAAGCATACTTTCAATCATCTCAAGACCAAACTCAGCCTTCAGCAGCGGCTTAGTTTGAGGGGGAATGTTAACAAAACTGATAAGGATAAGGATGAATCCGTTGGAAAGAAAATCAGTCTTCAAGATATGGAGCCGGTAACAAAAGATTGTGATAAATCAGAAGAAAGGGAAAGGCAGAAAATTAGGGATCAGATGAAGATTTCATCTAATCCAGGCAAGAACAACCTTGCCTACAATAAGATGTGATTCCTTCCCTATAAAAGGGACTCGACTCACCCGTTGTAATCATCTTCTCATTTTGAATGAAATTGTTCGAGTGCCTTCCGATCGTGGACGTAGGCTCAAACAGAGCTGAACCACGTTATTTGCTGTCTTGATTCTCCTCTCTTCTTCTGTTTTCATTACAGATAAAACACAAAGAACAGATGCCACCGATCAAATAGTTTGAGCGAAGAAATGGTAACGCTAGACGTGCAGATCAACGTTCAGATTAATGATTAAACACAACAATTGAGTTGTTTGACCGCAACCTTAAATACGAAGCTTACAAAGTCATGAAGCTGATGCATAATTTTCCATCTCAGTATATAGAAACCAAAGTACCGGATGGTTGTGATCAGGGATTTTCTATATTATTTTACATAAGGAAAGCCCTTTAGCTGTTCAGGGGCTTCACCTACATAACTACACGCGTTTGAGATTGCTTAATTACTGTCGTTTTTTTTTTTATTGTAAAACAGACGTTTGAAGTGTTTGTGGTGAATCATCAGGAGATTTCTCGGAATGGAATAGTTAATGCCACTACTTTCTCTACAAAAATCTCGCTTTTCTTTGATTCTTTGTCGCAGATTATCGACAAGGCTATATATGCGAAACTAATTTGCTGCATGGTTCAACATGAGAAGGCGCATCGATATGCGATCAATAACTGGGGAAGGCTTCAGGCTGAAACCGTAATGTAACAAAAGATCTTTCTGACACTTTGTTGTACATGTTTTTAAAACTGTAATGTACGTTATGGGGGAGTTTATCATAAGTTACGCTAAATGTGGCACATTTACACCATGAAACTAAGGGGTGTATCGTATCATTTTCCTTGCATAATTGTGTTTGCACCACGTAACTCATTATGTGATCGACTAAGTTACAACACTATATTCATGACATCGTGACAACAGGAGGAGGTTCTATTTTCCAAGTTATAAATTTGGAAACTGCTGTGTGGCCTAATATCAATTGTTAAAGTTCGTTCATCCATCGTACTCATGGTGTGTAGTTCTCCATTGAATCAACATGATATTCGGATGTTCACAAGCTTCTGTGGACATGACCTCTGTTTTATACATTTTCTGAAAAGGCTGTAGCACAAAAATGGGTAGTAACGATAGAGGGCGTTTGATGACAGGAACACTACGTTCTTTGGAATGCAGTTCCTCTGATCAAACAACCCCAAATCACAATACAATTTGAAGGTAAGACGTGCGAATACTTCCGGAGTGTTCTATTCACATGAAGAAACACCAATTGCAACAGATGCAGGTTTTGGCTGGGAAATAATCCAAATAAGGCAAACCTTCCTTGTCCTAAAACCATGTATATATCCGATCAATTTATCAGATTGCCAATCAAACTTCGTCTGTACTATGATATGAACTACAAAATTTATTTAGATCTGCCAACACTAACAGTAATAATCAGGCACATAAGATTAATAAATCACAAACGCATCAAAAATTTGCTGCAGGCATAGGTGAATGGTTACTTGCTATTGTTAACGGAATCGAAATAAGGGGGTTTGGTATTTGGCTGGTCACTTTGTTGGCACCGATGTTCCACCGAGTGTGTGATATTGGTGGCGTTTTACATTGACAAGGTGTAATGCTAGTCGTTCGATATGCAGAATCATTAATGTGACACTAGTAATGGATTTTTTGAATACTTCAATTTTTGATACATAAATCTAATATGATTTCTGTGGTGATGAATCCAACTAAAATCCATGAGTCGTGAAACTAAAGATCTTAAGTCAATCTCAAATTTTAAGATTTTTTTTAGGGAAATAACTTAATCGTTGGTCCAGCATTGTAAAACCTAAGGGTCTGCATGGCAGAAGGAAGAAGATACTGACGCCTAAAAGATTTAAACCAGTGACCGGCCAATGCCATCTAGCAGCCACTGACCTACCCAAGTGCTCCGAACTCTTAGCAGACACTTGCAAACCTTGATTTAAGATCGATCTGAAAGTCTTAAGCCTCAAATCAAAACGCTTCCTGAATGGCAGTTCCTCTTATCAAAAAAATTGAAATATGACGATCATTGTATTTCAAGCTGGGGTCTGTTATTTAGATATTCAAGCATAATGTTAGTGAATCTGATGTACAAATAATTGATTAGTCTCATGACTGATTAGATCGTGTCGAAATTTCGGTGGAATGGGTACCGGCGTGGTGCCGTGGAATGGCTTTTCCGATGTCGATCTAAAGAAGGCAGTTCCATGGAGACGGTAGATCTCTCGAAAATTGGCCACTCAGAGACGGTTTGTGTATGCTAAAAGAAAAAAAAATAGTACTAATGAGCGACAGAGAGGGAGAGGGACATGAGTCATTGCATGAAATCTACAAGCTCTTCGGTTAAAGACTCCTCGACCAATGTCCACGATCTTCTCATCAACTCGGGGCTGAGCCTGACCATGAGGACGCAAAACTCCATCTGGTTGAGCGCGCCGTCGCCGTCCAGGTCTCCTTCCCTCACCATCTGCACGGCTTCTTCGTCTGTCATGCCCTTCATCCCTAGCGCCGCCGCGGCGTTCCTCCTCAGGCTGTCCGGCGTGATCAGCCCCTTCTGCGGATCCATCAGCAGCCTGAACCCATTGCACAGCTCCTCCATCAGCCCTTCCGCCCCCAACTTCTCCCCCATCACCGGCAGCAAATCCTCGAAGCAGCTCTCCTCCATGTGGGCACCAATCGTTTGAACCAAAACTTCAAAAACAGAGAGAGATTGAATGATTCCGGCGGGATGGGACAGAGGCAAAGTGGGGAAGGGCGCGAAGCCATAATATAGGGAAAGAGCGGAAGGATGAACGAAGGCGTGAAGGATTGCCAGCCAAGTTACAGAATGTGAGGAAAGAGAGTCGGTGGTGGTGGTGGGTGTGCCTTTAGAATTCCGTGTTGACGATTTCTTCCGCCGCTTCACCTTTTTTCTGTGAAGCTTCTCTGTTTGGCCTCGTAAACGCCTACTTGTTTGTCAATCAAAGGTTGGTTTTGACCCACAACCGACCCTTCTTACTTATCTAACTCCGTAATGGCCGCGCCATGGAGAAGCTTAGGCAGAGTTTAACTCATCCACCTTCATCTTCATGTCTTCGATTTGATTGATACCTTCCACATTTTGCTCAAAGAACGTCAATGAATCTAGTTCAGATCAGATATACGATCGAACTACTAAAAAAAAAAAAGTCCAAGTCAAGATGAGGAAAAAAAAAAGTTGATATGCCATTGAAAAATTAGATTGGAATTAAATTACTTCATGCGTAATACAAGAAATTGCCGTGAAATCGGAAAATTCTTGGTTAGCACGCAAGGATCTTCTAGTCGGTTGAGATGACATCCTTGTCTGGAGCTTGACGTAATGGATGAGGCAACGATCAGGTTAAAAGCAGTTTTTTAGTCTGCATAATTATCAAAATCAGATATTGACTTCGGACACGAATCAGATCATAGTCCCGGAAGAAGAATTAGATGTAAATGAAAGATGGGCATCCCTACCAATGCTTGCATCCGTGAAAAATCATCAAAAGGAAATGACCTTGACATCTAAAAAAGATCATTATATGGATCGTACCCTGATCCAGATCTGGATATCTCCAAACCACCAACTTGTGATGCTTTGAATTCAAAGCCTTGCTGTTCAGTGTTCAGGTCCGGATTGGATGTTCCAACTATAACCCCATCTCCTTAGTCTGTTCAGCCTTATTTTTCTATTTTCTATTTCTAAAAATCAATTTAAAATGATCTAAGAAAATAAAAACCCACGATCACAAGAATGAAACCCAAAGGAATTGACAGTCCAATGTAGAGCGACATTGGGATTTCCTATTCTAAGTCAGAACCGTGGGGCAAGACAAGAAGTTGCAGTTTTATCTTTCTGGTTGACTTTGGCTGGTTCAAAGAACAGGAGCATGGACTAGGACTCGATCAGCGTCACGTAAGTGGTTTCAATTTGGTTTGACCATTTTGTCAATGACCGAATTTAATTTTCATAACCCATTTTGCTCATTTGCTGTCAAAGCTCCATGCCCATATTTTAAGATGTATACTTTTGTGTCAAGAAGGAAACGCTTGTGGGCTTGACGTTGATCACCTACTATAAGTTTAATAACAATTGGAGACGAAGAGCAACGCCGTTGTTGTCAACGTTGAAAACAATACGTCGACATTTCTTAGGCGATATCACGTTCTCACTTGGACCGTTGAGAGAATTAAGGCTGGCGCACATCGATCTGTCGCAAAATGTTATTGTCATGTTTATTAAGTCCGGCCTTCTTCCCCAATGGGTTTTGGACATAGTACATATGGGTTGAACTGAAATTTGGAAAAAAATAAGAACACGATTTACGTTTGAAGTGCTGTGGTGCAGTAAATTCTAGTGGGTGAAAGATTTTTCTTTTGTTTGTGTTCATGAGATCAAGACGTAAGATTTTTCTTTTGTTTGTGTTCATGAGATCAAGACGTAAGATTTTTCTTTTGTTTGTGTTCATGAGATCAAGACGTCCAACTAGAAATTAATGGTGAGAATAGACGGACGATTAAAAAAGAGAGACAATAATAAAACTTATGACCTAACCCAGCCCAGTCATTGATTCAACTTGGATATGTATTATAAATTTATCTCCCATGATGTAAGTCTATGACATCTCGTTTTTCAAACAATGGTAAGCCTACATTTACTGTGAATGTGTCGAGCACCCCACTCTTGCCAAACATTCATAGCATTCGAGCACATAAAAACTTTGCTGTCTTTATTCTTTAGTTTTCTGCTTTTGTATATTTTGAGTCGAGTTTGTTTGTTTTTGTTGAGGTTCCAGAGTATGCAGGAGCAAAAAGTTTGATCCTTACTTTATATATATACATATATACACACACACACACACACACACATATATATATAGAGAGAGAGAGAAAGAGAATCTCACAATCAAAGATCTCCATGGAACAAAGTTCTTTACGAAAGTCTTCCTTGGGAACATTTAAAGCCATCTTTTTAATTTTTCTTTGAACTGAGAATCTAAGCACATTAAAATCATTTTCTTTATGCCCTGTCTGCACTATAGAAGTGAAATGAAGTTGGCAGAACAAGTGACCTTTAAGCGTAAGATCTTGATTGGTCAAAACAAAGCTTCTGTGAAGCAATATCGCCAGTAGCATACTACAAAAGTGAACTAATTCTCTGACCCAATCATGTTCCGAACAGTATGAACATATGCCGATTTACACTTAAAATATAATTGAAGAGATTAGCATGAGAATCAAGCATCTGATTGCTCCAATTTAAATGAATTGTCACTATCAAACTTGCTGTTTTCAAAGAATCCTGCTTGGACAAGGTCGGATTGACAAAGTTCTCTCTTCTTTGAATAATAATAATCTTTTCCTGACCATGTACACTAATAATAAGCCTCTCTTGTCGATTGGTACCCTTCCCAACTGGAATTAAGCACTTTCATGATCAAAATACCTTGAATTCTTAAGCATTGATGCCATAGTGATAATTCGTCTTTTCGATCAAGCATCATTCTGAATTGTCTACCTCGCGGATCCTCGGTTGCAGATTCTGCCAAATGTACTTTCAAAGGTGTTTTGCAGAGTTACACACTGCAGTAAAGTCGATTCCTAATGGAAGCCATGTCATTTCCTTGCTTTGTGCAGAACAATATATATATATATATATATATATATATATATATATATATATATATATATATATATATATATATATATATATAATCAGATTAGAGGATGTGGAGATGAATTAGGATCAAAATACTTCTACTGATACTCTCTCTCTCTCTCTCTCTCTCTTTCTGTGTGTGTGAGTGGGAATGCTCCATTAACGTGTAACTTATTAGTAGTGATTCTTCAATTTCACAATGTAGAGCTGAACATCTTATTTATATATTTAACATTTTATTTTTTGTTGGACATGAAGTTTGGCATGACTTATCAGATTGTAGATGGGGTTGCACATGGACCGGGTCCGATTTTTGTCATCTTCTATTTCTATTGCCCTTACCTCTCGTGTCTTAAGAATAGACATGAAGTCTATTCTTGCATTCAATGTTTTGAGCTCTTGGTCTCCATAAACGTGAAGGTCTAAATTAAGTTCCAGCATGCAGTTTCATAAATCCTAATCTGCGTATGATGATATCCAACTGGAGTCTGATAAAGAATGTAACTATCAGATACGTGCTAATCGGATCTGAACTACGTTATGCAATTCAGGTTTGGTGTTCAAATCAGAACATGAATCGGATTAATAGTCCCATTAATTCAAATCCATTAAACGACTGGATTCAACCAGATCAAATCTGACCATTTATTCTTAGTTTCATGCAGGGGGGGAAAGGTGAAGGAGGTGATGAGACTGATCTTTCTGGTTGCAGGGCGTCTTTCTGGAGACGTTGGCAATAAGCTTGCAAGTCCAGCAGTGGAAGATGGTGGCGGGACCTCTGCCTTTCAGGGCAGAGCTGGACAGCATCTGGTCTAATCGGTTGATGCTCCAGCACATGCATAGTCTCCCAACTCATCCTTGAATTTTATTTCCTCTTCATGGCCTTCCACTAAATGGCCTTTTGGCAACAGTGACGAACAAATCTCCCCAAAAATTAGGATAGTTATGTTACAGTGTTTCATGAATCTGCTCCATTTTGTCGAGCAACTTTATAAAGCAGTAACAATTTGTAACTATCCCCAAACGACCCCTAAGGACACTGAAATTGTTGAGGCCGGACCCAGTTCAGATTCACTGCTTACCAGATTTGATGTGATCGATTCTCCTTTAATTCGGGTTGATTTGAAAGTTTAAAACCAAATCCCAATTCAGCACGCATAAGCATGTTGGCAATTTCAACTTTCAAGTTGAATCAGTGTTGGATCTAGGACTCTCCCACCCGGATCATAATCATCTGAAGTTGTATAAACTATGGGCTGGAGCCTGGAGGCCCGACTCCAAATCCATGATACTAGCTCCACCCTCATTGCATAATAGGGTCCAAACCCATGACAGTCTACAAAGATGAGGCTTTCAACAAGCAAGCAGCAGGCGCACAAATTGTTGTTCTAGGAAAGAAGCTTTGCTCCATCTATATTTCAGGAACTTGACTTGCAAGAGTTAGTTTTTTGCGGCATAATTAGAGGGTTTTTGGTAACAGGAACACAGTGTTAACTCAATATTCTATTCACTTGTTGGAACATATTCATGGAACGACTTAGTGATCATATTACCAAACACCCTTTTAAAAGGAAGCCACAAACTTTTCAGCTTTTAGTGTTAGGTTTGGAAGATGAGGTTTCGAATTTTCAAATCTGGATGTACCCATGATGGGCAGGGTTCAGATCTACCTGCAGGGTGACCGAGAGAGACAATTAGGAATGAACAGAACGGAAACTGATGAGGAAGAACATATTCTAGTTTATCCCATCCGAGTGGGTTGCCTGCCTTTGCGTTCTCGTGCGATTGGGTTGTGGAAACTGAGTATTCTCGATCTGTGAAGAACTGGTTTTTTCGTCGAGCCATGCCATCAAAGAGTCGTCAATTCTTCCGCTGCAAATTTGAAGTATAAGATCTGATAGAGCCTGAAACTCAATATTGTTTGTTTAACACGGTTAAGATCCCTATCATGAATAACCTTCATATGTACATGGAGGAGATTATGATTATATCAGTGAAACAGGTGGGCAGGAGATAATAGTACTTGATTAGACTTCTTACAAGGATATTGTTATAAATGAACTGTGAACAGAGGTATAACTTGTGATTTTATTGTCATGGGCCTCCTCCTCTTTTAGTAATCTTAGACCTAACAAATGGAGGAGCTTCTGGCGTATCTGGCCTTTCAGCTTTTTGGTGGGCTCTCTGAATGGCGAAGAATGATGCTTTTCTTTTCGGGAAGTATCGATTTCCTTTGGTAAGCTAGCTACGAAGGCAATTGCGGCAGGATGTATGGGCTTCCGGTAGATGCCTTGGGGGTTTGTGCACGTCGGAAAAGATGAAGCGGCTCCTTAGCCACTAGTGCTTTTGGCTTCAACGTTCCATTAATGGATCTTGCGTTGTTGTAATCTCTTACATTTCTTTTTCACAAGCAGATTTCTTGATCACATTTAACATGTCTATGTTATCTTCTATCTTTTCTTTTCTTGTTGTGCGCCAGCAAAAAAAAAAAAAAAATGTGAACTTCTGTTCCTCTTTAAATATTTGAGTTGTTTATTAGTAACTTTATCAACGAGATAAACATCCTTTCAGTCCTTGAATTTATTTATTGTCATTCCCTACTTCCGCAAAATCTATAGCCACTGATTCAAAAAACTATCCACAAAATAGTGTTTCCAGACGTACATGGCTTGTAAGATAAATAAATCATTGATTACGCATGAGAATATTGTGGAAGCTGCTTGTAAAGCTCCCAGAATTATTGTTCAAAACTACCATATATTCCATATCTCTCTCTTTCTCTCTCTCTCTCTTCCCCCTTTTGTACTTTTATGTTTTGTTTCCTTCTTTTGCAGAATTTTGTAAAATCGGTGTCTCCCACTTTTGTTTTATTGTTTTATCTTCCCATAACGTCGGCCATCTCTTATACACACAATCACACTCACTCACTCGAGAAAAGAAAAGAAAATGGACGAACGGTGCAAGTTGGTATATATCGAACAGATGTGTTTTAGAGTCTTTAAGAAGTATAGCATCAAACGTAATATTCCCACAGAGATCAGCCTTCGATTACTCTAATGCAACTCTTACTTTCTCTCCGTTTACAAGGATGGGTCACACACAAGAGAGGGAGAGAGAGAGAGAAAGAAAGAGAGGAGCACTCGTATGGATGGTTTCTTTTCCGTCACATCGATATGAATGACATCGCAAGACAATTCCAAAATCAGAACCTCTCTCTCCGAATAATGGGTACACCAGAAAAGAGCAGACAGTGGGGCATCCTGTAACTTCCACTACCTCATGAAAACATATAAATTAACAAAAGTTAGATCCTCTGGCAGATTAAGCGAGATCAACAGTCCCCAATTCCGGAACTCAATCATTTCTTTTTGTTATTTCTTCTTCTTCTATAGAAAAGAATACTTTCTTCCTGTTTTCTTTAGATTCATCAGAAGACACGTCCCTCCTTTCCTGCAAAATGCAGCCGCGCCCCTCCAAATATATTAAAGAAAAAGCCATAAACAAAATGAACTTACACAACTTTATTATCACTATTTTCTTTTCCAGTTATTTTAATCAGAATTACTACACACAGAAAGTCTCTTCAACGGCCCTGAAATCTTGGCCGTTCTTCCATCTTTTCTTCTGTAGCTGTCCCAACGTGGACTGTCTCTGAACTGTCACCTCCCTTTTTTTCTCTTTGCTTTTTCCTCCAAAGGCCACAGTCACCCTTCTCCTCGACTTCAATCTTTTCTTCTTCCTTTTCCTTTTATCTCTCGCTTTTCCTATCTTTACTTTTCATCCTTTCCTTCTTTTTCTTTCATTTTTAGTATTCACTCTATTCTTTTGCTTCACAACTTGCTGTAATTTGAAGCCCGAACCTGATGAGAATTTGTTCCTCTGAATTCTTGGCCTTTTCTTCCCCTATCTGTAATTCAATCCAAATGTTGGCGTCCAGAAATCTGCCGTAGCCTCGCTAGGGAACGTACTAGAGATAGGGACTAAGCAGAGCCCTCTACTCCTTAGATCTTGTTTGGGACCTTCATGGACTTTTGGTTTGTCCGAGTTCTGCAGTAAAGTGACAATAGGAAATTATATATTAGTATCCACTTGAGAAGAGGTCCATATAACAAGCCGGTTTGAGACGAGTCTAACTACGATAGCATAGATAACAAATTTCATCCCCATGCAATGAAGCCATGGCCGGTGGTTGGCGAGCACTCACCAATCTCTTATCAGAAAGTTGGAGTTGCATAAGGAGAGTGATCAGAACCCTCCTTGTGTGTGCTCGAGTTAAACGGCGAAACTTGTCTTAGCTAGCCGGACTGACCTTGCTAGCCATCTATGGTTCGAGCTGCGCTCGAAAACGTGAAAATTTTGGACCGAAATCCTACTTTAATAGGCCAAGCTCAACTGCTTTATTTGCTTGAACCCCTTAAATGGGCAACTTTAACAGGCAAAGATTAAAATCTGCTCCTTGTTCTCAACATTTAATTATATATATATATATATATATATATATATATAGTTTTTCTTAACCTTATTGAGGTTGAGGCGAACCAGTCGAGTTAGACAGACTCTGACTCTTAGCAGATTATGCGAACACAGACACGCCAGGAGAATGAACTCTTGACCGTCTTAAAAGGTTCCAAATCATTCCGTGCGGTGCAATGTCGGTGAACAATGGATATGCAATTGCTGCCAGAACTGCACCACATTTGAAGTGAAAACAAGGTAGAGGAGTTATAAAGGCGTTAAAGCTGATCACCTGGTGATGTTGATGCATCTGCGCTCCACTTTTCATATATGGATTGCTAAGCACCTGCAAAAATTATTTCAAGCATTAAAGGCACGGGTTTTGCCGATCTTCTGCCATAAGTGCAACTTTTTCTTTTTCTATTTTGGATAATCAAGCACTGTAAAATGCCACTTTCCGACATAGCTTGTGGGGCAGAAGTTACACTTACATTAACTTGTTCATGGAGGAATTTGATGTACTGAATTGCTTCTTGAAGGACTGATGCCGTATCAGTCTGAGGAAAAGAAAAAGATTGGGAATTCAGAAAAGGTAAACGCTTTTTGCATATTCATGAACAAGAAAGCAAAAGAAGAAAAAAAAGGAAGGATAAGAAAAGGGAATCAAAATCAATTGTATTCCGAGAGAAAGATGGGAGGCAAATCACCTTCCCGAAAGGTGAAACTAACTGCTGCAGCGCAGTAACTCTGTCACTTAGTTTTTCTTTCCGAACCTGTGGAGAGAAAAGAGAATGCTATGATTTACAGAGACACATGCAGGCAAAGAAAAGATGGTTCTTCTTTATGTTGTGTAACTGTTCCTTTACCTTGAATGTCGGCAATGGAGTTGGGGTCTCAATTCGAGGCCTTTTAAATGATTCTGTACTGCTACTTTTCTTCATATCAGGAGAGCTCACGTCACGAATTTCTTCGGCATTCCTCTGGAAGAACAGAAGTCAAGAAATTTAATAGTTTCTTTGTTCCTAACATCTCCAAAAAAGTTTGCCCCTCTAACGAGTTCAGTGACATAAAAAGTTAGGATCCCCATGCCTATCCACCAAGTTTTGGCATCTGGTAAGGAATGCACAACCATGGCAAATTCCAACTCGTGATGTCTAGCTGACATCATCCTAGCTAGCTAATAACAATTCACAAGTTTCCTCTACCAAATTGCGGCCGTTTTTTGAGGTTAACAAAGATAACTATTAACCAACTGAATGAAAAGTAAAGAATTGGTGCCGATCTATGTTCCTGTTTTCGTACCTTTGAGATGATATCATGGATACTTGGCTTATCTTCAAACGCTGGGCTGAGAAATTGTGGGGGTGGACAAGCATATAGGGTTGGCCGAATGTCAGCTGCCATGGTCGCCGTTGCATTCCAGAATGGAGCACTATTTTGGAACTGTAATTGGCTACTTGGATGATGTTTATGAGGTGATGAGGATGAGGAAGATGATGCTGGTTTGAGAAACTGGGGGAACTTCGGCCACGAAGGAGAAAATTCATCAGCAGATAATGATTGTGAATTCAAACGGCAGTTCATGGTGGGCATGTTTATCAAATGAGCCTCTTGATCAATCAACCCTTGTAGCATGGCGGAAGGGCATCCATAGCTGCTGAAGTTATTCATAGAAACGTTAGTACTCCTGCCAGAGATGGAGGAGTCGCGAGAATTCAGGCGTTGATCAAGTCCAAAGAAGCCGTTTTGTTGCATCTGCTTCATTACGTTGATGTTTGAATCTGTCCCACAAGCCCAATCCTTATGAAAGTGACCGGAACTCATTGATTGTTCTCGCCGGAAAATTGGCAGAGAGTTCAGGTCTTCCTCTTGAAGCATGGTATGCACGCTGCCCTCTGCTCTTCCACCACCACGACTGCATATATATGTGTGTGTATATTAGCCCATACTGTGAGTCACAGGACCAGAAACAATTCGCAGTGCAAAATGCCCATCACAGCTTGAGCAATTTACTAAAACTTCTACCACATGATGAGGTCCTTAAAGTGTAAGCAAAGAAAGATAGAAGAACAGTCGAAAGCACAACTTTATGATAATTAGGATGCCATTGGTAAAGGATTTTTCGGCTTCAAAAGTCATCATCTAATCATGTAAGCTTCACCAAGCAAAATCTATGCATGATTTGTTCATTATTCTCGGTAAATCCCATCAGAAATGGAAGATAAAAAGGAAAAAGGAAAGTGCAACCCATTGCTCTGCAATTACCATCCATTAATGACTTCAGATTGTGAATAACCATATAATCTCTCAACATCGCCCACTGGAACTAAACTGTACGTGGACAAATAAATATTAATTAAGAACAATGATCTTGATGATTAAAATTCCAATACCACCATCTATGGCACTTTAGCAAAAGAGTTCTTCGCTCAAAATCAGGGCATACTGAGCCAAGAAAAGGTTCTGTGTTTCTCTCCCCTCACAGAGATTCAAATACTGCCGATCTCCAACTGAAACGTCACTTACACTAACGTCAAAAATGGAGTTTTCTTTGTGAGAAATAGTTTTCGAGCATCATATCAAGTTCGTTGTTTTGGATATGAAGATAGATCAGCTTAGGTCTTTAATATATGGATCCCAATTTTCAGATCTCACGTAATTTAATTCTCAAATCGTTTTTTTTTTTCCTTAACCACATAAGAAGAACTTTATTAGCACTTGCACCCACCCTGCATATTCAACTAGAAGAGTTATATTAGCGAAACGGAACGAAACAAAAATTCAGACGACAGAAAACCATGGTTCGGTGATGTGAACACTCACATCAAAGCGTGGCCCCAGTCCGGTGCCATAGACGGCGAGAGATCAAAGCCGGCGAGCTGCAAGGACGAATCCATGAGCACGCCGCCTGAATCCTGTTTACTGGCCTCCTGAAAGACCATGGAGCCGCCACTGGAGACCGAGTTCGAGTGGTTGTCGACCGACTCCTCGCCGGACCTTGCCTTCACCTCTGTGATCTCGGATGACCAGCCAAAGCTGTTGCCCAGCTCAGGCATAGGCGCCGTGGCCGCGCACAGAGAAGACGACGTGCCACCGAACCCGCCGCCACTTCTAGCCCACCAATTTCCGCTGCAGACTCCACCCTGCAGATCGTCCGCCATGGTCACCGCCTCCACTTCTTCTTCCTTCTTCTTCTTCTTCTTCTTCTTCTTCTTCTTCTAATACACAAGTCCTAACGAAAAAGGATCCGACGCGTGGTCCTATATATAATCGGGAAGAACCAATCGTACGGTGAGCAAGCAACCGGCACTGTGATTCAACCTCAACCATCTTCAAGTCATCCTCATTCATATTAAAGAAATTAACGGATAGCTGCCTAATCTTCCTACTATTTACCGAAAACTGGCCTCCACGCTCAAACGAAATCAACGTGACCTGTCGTAAATAGTTTGAATTTCAGCAACTTTTCGAAGTCCCCGTTGTCATTATTGTCAAAAGAGACGCTGAAAGTTGAACAAAGCTTTAAAAACGGAAATTCTCTCCGGCTTGTCGTCAAAGCAGTACAAATATTTTATTTATTTTTATTCAAAAGAAAAACTTCTTTACTTTTTATCATATTCCCATTTTTTTATCGTGCGGCATTCTTTTCTTCTGCAAGTGTTTTTATCCGGAACGCCACATCACCGTCACCAGAAATTCCTGCTTTTTCTTTTCTCTCTCTCTCTCTCCTAGGGGAATATTGAAAGAATTGATTGCCCCTCCCTTTTGCTTAAATTAATTCCGTCCGCGAGAATCGAGATTACGATATTGTGGATGGTTTGACTTGATTGCGACGATTGGATGCACATTGTATTTATCATTTTCTTTAGCACCAGGATTCCTTTTTGTCATTAGTTGGGGATTAATACTCTTCTTTGATTATCATATAAAAAGAATAAGAAAAATAAAAGCTACTTTATATATATTTTGTTGTTCAAATACCTTAAATGTGATCCGCAAAGTTTGTTTAACGAAAAGCCGCTTTTAGAGTATGTAAAAACAAAAGTTGTGGTTGCGTTTGCTTAAGCTGTTCAAGTAAGTAAAAAAAGAAGAAGCTGCTTCTAAATTTCAGGTGATACGACGACCACCCACTGTTTAGATTAAATGATTAAGTGGGTACCAACCAAATAGCTTTTCTTTTTGTCTTTTGGTTATCGTTTCCGGTGTAAAGATTTCAACAGCTAAAGTTTTACCACATAACAAAGACAAAATAGCAAGTATTTCAGACGCAAGCATTATTTTTATGAAACCAATTACAGTTTTTGTTGTTTAGTGATTTTTTTTTTCAATTGTAGTTAAACTAATCTAGCTTATCTTCTTTACTTTGCTCTCATATTCTTTTTTTTTTTTTTTTTTGATAAAGTGGGTTCTCTCTTTTTATCTGCCTCTTTCCGGAGGTGCTGGCTAGAGCACACAAACACAAACAAAGGCCCTCACCTTTCCCTTTGTCTCCCAAGTGTAAGGCTACTTTAGCCTTAACTTGTGCATAGAGTTGACTCTCATGTCACTCGAACCCGCGACTGACCGAATATTAAAAGTAAACCCGAAGTAAACAAGGGTAATTAACATCGGGAAACAATGCTTAGTAGATTTGAGCCATTTATATCCCTGGTTAGTTATTGCAGTATGGTAACTATAGTTAAGGTCCTCGATATAACCCTGGTTAACAGTGTGGTTGATCATGGTTCTCCTTTTTTAGGTTCACTTGGAATTACATGCGTTGACTTAAGTTGGAAGCTGGCAATATTGGCAGGGCCTGCCGGCAACTAGCTTTTGCATTGACCCAGTGAGGACCGGTGGGCCAAAACTGATTGAAAAAATTAGCCCAGAAGAGACCGGATGGTTTTTTGTTTGGTTTGGTTTGGTTGCTTTTTTCCTTTCTTCATGCTCTGGCGCGAGTTTAATCAATGAACCGAGTCGCCCCTCACGTGGAGGATTAGGCAGATTCTAAATAAACTTTGAGAAGACGCATCATTCAACTTACTTTAACCGAGTATCGGCCAATGCAAACCGGATCGGTCGTATCAGTCCACGGCAACCGTTAGGACGCTGAGACGAGCACGTATCGGCCGGCTTGGAGAGGCAAGAGGGGGGAGGAGCATGATGATGATGAGTCGGAACAGGCGTCCGACGGCGAAGAAAACAAGAAAACATGTTCCCCCCGGAATTCCCTCCCCGAATCATTCCCCTGTCCGTCTCAAACGCCGGAACGCCGTTCTCGGGGGCCGGGAAAGAACCGGTGTGCTGACGTCAATGATTGTGAGCCACAGGTTAGTTAATGGGGTCAACGTGGGGCCCTTAGTTGCATGCGCGCGTGCTCCCCTTTTCCCCACCTGCCCGTCGAGTCAAAGGCTGAGAGCGACGGCCGGAAAGAGGGAGAGAGAGAGAGGCGATGGCGCATCTTGGGGCTCGATCGGTTGAGGCGAGGACGGCTAGGTTTGGCTCGCCTACCGGCTAGCCCCTCAAGCAAGTGGGCTCGAACCTACCAAGTACATTGGATTGCGATCGAAGAGCTGGATCCGGGACACCCCTGAGTGGGTGGGTGGATATGAGACGCTTTATTTCAACGGGCATGTTGATGGCCTCGCTTGACTGCAAAAGAACAGCACACGTTCAACGGCAGAGGGTGTGGCCGGCACACAAATATTTTGAACAGATCGTGGCATGTTTTGCGGGTGGGGGGACATCTGCACGCCCTTTGGTTTGGTTTTGCTTCTTGAGACGTCGATCGCACCCGACTCAAGAAAACCATTTTTCTTTCTCTTTTTCCCTTGAAATGTGATTCGAATTACTTCTTTTTCTCTTTTCTTTTGTACATGAGCCGCTATTTTATGCAGAAAGAACTAAGTCCACTGGTACTGTCTTCTTGAGAAGATCATGGGAAGCTTGACCATGATCATGAGTTAGACATATATACAAGAACTGCTTATCTCTACCATCTTTTAAGTAGCTTCACCTTTTTACTGTTATGATGCATATGTCTTCTTGGAAATGATCGTGGAGAGCTATGACGACCATAATGGGGATCTTGACTTGGATGGATTTGATCATCCTTAATTGCCTTCCTCCTTACATCTTTGTGGGACCTCATTACTGTAATTTGTATAGTATCCTGATCAAGTCTGGTCTTATAAACAGTATTTACTTACATGATTTATGCAGCTGCCAAAATCGGTGCTTTGATTCCGATCACTAAACCTTGACTTATTTATATGTTTCTTGAGGCAGTCAAATACCACTTTCTTCTTTTTTTGTTTTTTGTTTTTAAGTTCGACTTTCTATCAAATGCACCATATTACATACAATATATAAGATGTTTATATCATCTACATTTTTATCTGGACGAATCTTACCATGTACCTATGATTCTATCTAATTGATGCCAACTGCCTGGACAAAGGAAAAGGTGAACTGCAACAATCATGCGACGATCAGGATCAGGATCAGGATCGACCAATTCAAACTGAGTGTCAAAGATTCATAATGGGAAGGTCACACTTTTTCTTTGGAAAAACATGATTCAGTATCCGATCTTTAGCAGACAGTCTATGCTAAAACATTTCTGGCCATAGAGGATCGTCGGGTACAACTTGCGTCTACATTTTTAGGTACAACAATTCCATCTTTTTATTAGCATAAAATATCGCTCCACTAACTAACTAATATATATATGTAGATATATATGTAGACACACACACACACACGACAGGGAGAAAGAGAATGGAGTTTGCTTTCCGTTCATGCGTTTCAGAGCTATCATGAACGCTTGTGCATTAAAGTTTTGCTGTAAATGATAGGTATATAGTTTGGTGAATTATTGGGAATTCATGGAACTCTGCCAACTTTTTTCCGACTGAATGGCCGACGTAGGTCTTCATCTCGTCGATCGACACAAATAAGTCTGAAGTTGATACGAAGCAGTAGTGAAGCCACATATGGTTTGGTATGGGCAGTTGCCCACACCACAAGTTTCTTTTATTTTTATATATGTTATTTAGAACCTTTCAAGTAGTGCCCCTCAACCCAAAGTTTCTGGTTCCTCCACTGATCGAAGTTCATGCGATTCAAACCAGGCGGGCATAAGGAAACGGAGACAGTACCATGTCGATAACTATTGGCCAGGCTCTTAGCAAAACATCGAAAACAGGAGCAGCTGTTTGGCAATTTACTCATGAAGTATTACGACACACACTAGCCAGAAACTGAGTTCACTTTTTTGAAGAAAGAGTGGTCACCCCCTGCCGGCAAGGGTTTTAGTGGTGTCTGTTACTGGTCATCGTCTAGTCAATTACGCAAGATTTGACGTGATCTTTTGCCGGAAATCGATCGGAGGAAGTTTAGTAATGTGCCAGTGCCTTTTTCACTTTACACATGGAAGAAATAAATTTGTATACGCATTCTTTTCCTCTTCTGTATAAGCGAGAGAGAGACCAGAGACTGTTGCTTGGCTCAGTTCAGCTCATCAAGCGTTCGTTCAGGGCTAATGGCTCGTTAAGAAAGTGATTGGCGAGGATAGGTTTTCTCCTTATAGATAAACAAGCCGAGTATGAGCGTAGAGTGTTTGCTTCAACTAAGATAATTACGTGTTTTGTAAAAGTATTGGATATGTATCTTATTTTTTTGTCACTGTCCTTCGCCTAACCTTCAGCACTACTGTCATTTAATTCAAAATCAGGAACTTTCTCAATGGAATGAATTGATAGCGACGTCCTTCCTTTTTTGAGAATGAAAGGTGTACCTCACAAACCGAGCAAAAAGCTTTAATTTCAAGGCCCTAATTAATATGTCAGCGCAAGTTTATCCCAAATACCAGGCCCAGAACTACAGCATGCATGTTCATCGGAAATTCTGAGTAATTACACATCTTATGTTCATATAACATGATCAAATTCGGGTGTTTGGCGATTTGGAGGAGAAAGTGAAGAACATCTAGAAGTTAAAATGTTGGCTTCTTTTCTTGCAATAAAGCACGAAATGATCGTTTCTGAAAAGGAAGTTTTCCTAACAAAAGGCTACAGAAGGTGGAGAGTATGATACAGGGAGGAATATACAGGAAGCTGCATGGTGCCTGATTCATGTGAAAATGCAACACATCTGTGCACACTATGAGGCAGAATAGCATGGAGAATTCAGCAATGGCGCGCCGCTTGGTTGAGTCACCACAATTAGGTCAAGTTCCGTCTTCTTACTCAAAGACAACAACCTCGCTAGCTTTACGGCATGACCCCTCCTTTCATGCCTCTGTCGTCATCTCCATTAATGGAAGACCATGGGACCCCCATAACCAGGGGACCAACTTCGATTTAAGGTGTGTGCGTGCGTGCGTGCGTGCAAGTACCTCCTCCACGGCCACGAGCGTCAACCTTTTTTTGAAAAATCTGGCCTCGTAGATGAGGCTGGGTCCAAGTCTAAATTTATAATGTGAGTGGAAAAGAATGTTCGTGGAAATTAAATGTGTGGATGTGTTTCTGCGACTCGTTCTCTAAGTTGATGGACTAGTATTGATTTAATCTAGTATAAATTTTATTCTATACATTTATATATGTATATAAGATGTGAAATCTTCTGAGCATCCGCCCTGAGCAAACACACCACCTGGTTCTTTGTGATTTCTGGGTACAAGCTTGAAACCAATCTGATTCCTTGCTGTTTGTTCTTGTAACCAAAAGACTTTGGTTCTCAAATTTTGTTATGCATTTTTGTTTTATCGACTCTTTCTTTTTTATTTCTCTCTCTCTCTCTCTCTCTCTCTCTCTCTCTCTCTCTCTCTCTCTCTCTCTCTAAATATATATATATATATATATATATATATATATATATATATATATATATATATATATATATATATATATATATATATATATATATAATCTTGCCCTTTCTAATGTGTTGGGATAGTGGGTGGGCAGTGGGCTAGCGAACGAGACGTAAAAGTTTGACTTGCCTCGACGCCATTCCTCTCAGCTAATGCTGTTGGTGCCTCTTCCTGCCATCGAGGAATTACATATAGTCTCCGTTTGCCGTTGAACGAAAAAGAAAAAGAAGAGAACTTTTGAACACGATTCAAAGTTTTCAGGCCCCAAATCCGAGCTGCTATAAGGGTTTCATTCACCGCTTGCATGCATTCACCTTTCAGTTGTTGGTTAGCAGAAAAAATGAAGCTCTGTAGAGATTCTGATTAAAAGTAATGTAGAGTGGCAACTGGTACTACCACTCGACGCTGCCCGATCTTACATAGTATCAACTCCTAAAATTAATGTGATGGCCACAGAATAAACGTGCAAGGAGCGCCATAATGTGACACATATTGCAAGATGGAAGGTGGCAGTGGACGGCAGTCAACCACTCCTTTCTCTGCAAAACATTCAGGAAAACACAGCAGCGCGCGCGGCCATCTGTTTCTATCTTTAAGCTTTCACTGGTTAACTGTTTCAAGGCTTCACGCGCATGCGCGCATACACGCAGCATATTTGTGTGTGTGTAAGAGAGAGAGGGGAAATAATTATTTATAGAGGCATCGCTAAGAGACATATACTAGCACTTAAATCTACTAGTTAGGTCTCAACTTTTAGGTTTTAGATGAAAGAGTTGCACATTAAAAATGGAACCCTTTTTAGCTTATCATCAAAGTTAATGGTTTTTTCTCTCTCTTTTTTAATTAATCTGTTCCAATGGAAGTTCCTCGAATGCATGACACAATTTTGCTGCGGCCAGTCCGCTGTTCGCTTTCACTTGGATTCTTGATTTATCAGCTATTCTATTCTTTCTTGTTCAAAGATCCGTTCACCATTTGCCGGTTCACAACTATCTCAAGCCAACCAAATCTAAGTTTTGTTGATCAACTATTTACTGAACCCAATAACTTGTTGGGTTCAGTCTGACGCTGCCCAGGTTCTCCAAAAAAAGAAACTAACAGAACATTTTCTTTTTCTTTTTATGTTATATACTGAAGAAAGCATATCGTAAGCAGTCAACAAAGTTGAAATTCAACTCTGCACCCACTAAAGTTGACTTAAACCCTAGCTCTCCTGAGGCCATCATGGCTCCAATTTGAATTTTGGTTCTCATGTTCAGACTTATTCTGTACACACTCTGAAAGTTGATGGGTTTTACATGGACAGTTGACTTGTTGCAGTGAAAAGTGGGGGTGCTGCCACACTGTTTGTAAGTTGTAACCCTAAAAGCAGTGATAGGTTTTGGTGATTTTGTCCTCTTGCAACCCTCACTTCTTCCCTTTCCCTATTCTTGGTAAACACTAAAGCTATGTATGTGAGGTTCGAGTCATTTGTCCTCTTGCGATCCTCATCTTCATCACCTTTCCCTTTGTTTATCTACTATCATTTTCCCATTGAAGACATGAATAAAAAGAGAAAGTAAAGAAATGCATGCAGCAGAGAGCCTCCCATGACTTCTCATGACTCACAAATATGAAAACATGAGATCATCATTCCATGTGTATCCTGTTGTAGGTGACCTAGTGCACTGGATGACATCATGAAAATGCCATAAATTTAAGAGAGAAAAAAGCAAGAACCAGGCAGGCTGACCAACTGTTAATGAAGTAAAGATAGAGCAGCTGTGGAGTTTTATAAAGCATTTGACTCGGGGAATTTTTCACTCTTTGTTTGTTGTTGGGTTTAGGATGAGAGGGTGGTGACGAGGAATAGGTTGGACCTACTCTTTTTTAACACTACTTTCCATATTCCCATCATTGCTATCGAAAGTAGAAAGGAAATTCATTCACAAAACTTGCTGTCCACGACCACTTTCAATGTAATATACTTTCTCTGGCCTCTGATCCTTTGAACCCTGCACTGTCAGCTTTCCTACTTTAACCTTTGTCGTTTCCTTTCTTTAGAAAGCCCTTTTCTTTGTTTTCTACAATGGCCAAGATGCAACTACAATCATGCTCGAGACGAACTAAGCAGATCACAGGATAATGTGAGAGAGAGAGAGAGAGAGAGAGAGAGAGATATGCCACAGCTACAGATTGCAGTACTTTATGGTGGTGAAGTCTGAGATTGGTGGTAATTTTATACATGCCTTTGTTATGTTTGTCTTTAGTGTGAGATTTGAGATCGGACGTACGCAGTGTCTGTAAGCATGCGAGATGCAGGTCAAAGGAGACATAATTTAGTGGGTGTGAGGTGATCATTGAGTGCTTAAACACTTTTGAAAACTCTGAACTAATAATCAGTACTTAAACCCAGGCTTCAAAGTGGTCTCTCTCTCTCTCTCTCACTCACACACACACACACACATATTTAAAATTAAAAATTTCAGATTGCTTTCAGATTAATATCAGTAACCCTATATGACAGAGGAAATCGGCAGTTCTTTTCAAATATATTGTGATTTTACCATAAATTAGAAAGCAATAGAATTCCAACATAAGCATGCCATTTCCAAAATGCAACTAGTTAAAAATGTTCAACATCCACATTAGCATAATTTTAAATAGCTTCGTGATCTTATTACTTTTTATAATTTTTAACTCTATTTTTATGTATTCTTAAATTTGAAAATATCTATTTATCTATCAATGGTTTTCTATCGCTGAAGCGCTCCGTCCGTAGAAGGTGGGGTTAAGATCATCAAGTTGAAGGTCAAGAATTCATCAGTGCTCTATCGGCATGCGTCTTTGTTATATAATTCAGGAAGTGGGCTTAAGATCTGCAACTCAATCGAAGGCGACGAAGAGATCGGACACTCAGACATCATTCTCTGGCGAAAAGAAATCCGATACAGTAGAACTCCCAGTGACAACACCAGAAACGGCAAGATCGGCACAATTTGCGACAGATAATGTCCGGAAGGCCCGGGAGGACGGAGACATTTTTATCTGTACGTCATCTATCGAGACTCTAGGCGCAACCCTAGTCACTGACAGTTGCATGTTCGTCGGTTGGACTTAAACCGCTAACGGTTTTTGTGCCCATCTACCCAGAAAGAAACACGGGGTCAACATCTAATCTGGGAGTGACCTCACTTAAGGTTGAGCCCAGTTGATCACAAACTCCAAGAAACCTACCAGAAATTGTGCAGTTAAGGAGTCTTTGATGTTGATGTAATCAATTTTGGAAAAGCATTCACAGCAGTTGGGGCCCTGGGGGTGGTTGCTTCCATGTCTCACGGGCTCTCTGAACTTGATAGCCTTCTTCTTTACGATCGAGTTGACAACAATGGCGGCTAGCTGTTTAATTTTCTTTTGTTTTATAGGAATATTGACCGCAGCCTCCCCTTTTTGTTTTTCTTCTTTTTTTTTTTGGGGGGGTGTTTTTATTTGGCAAGTAATACTGACTGCTCCACTTAAGAACAAGATTTGGTACGGCGCTGTCAGATCCAAAACATCTTTTAGGTGTAGCTAATTTGAGGATATCAACATTGATGATCGTAGTAAAGTCATGCACGGCAAATTGATACATAGGCCGCCGTAATCTCTTCCTCTCTCTCCCACCCCCCCCCTGTTTACTCGTACACATGTGTTGATGCTCTCAAGTTCGGTGTCGTGTTAGGGCAAAGGAATTATATATACGATATATTCTGTATTTGAGGAAGATGCATGTGGCGAAGTCGTCGTGTTGTCACACGTTTGACTCGATGAACTGCATGTCCAAGAAATGACCTTCACCAATACATGGCCGCAACACCAGTCACGCCAAACTGGCCTTCTAGTCCAGAGTTCTCGTTTTGTCTGCTTCGACGGAAAAGTCGACTCATGACAGTCGGCTATTCCGGCCCCTATTTGTTGCTTTGTGAGTCTCCATAAGAAGGAAACTATGAGATTCAGAGTTTCTGCAATTTCTATGCAGCAGAAACAGGTGAAATGAATACAAAACAGTTGGTCCAAAGTTGACGACATTCACAAGACTAAGAGCAATATTAAAATAAAAGGTTAGGTATTACTCTTACCTAAGCACACTTTGGACTTTTTATTGGAAGGCCCACCTTCTTAACATGCTCTTATATTGTTAATTATATCTTGTCATTTTCCTTAACGATAGGCCAAGGAGAAAATCCCCCACACTGCAGCACATTGGCAGGTCTCCAGTTGGTGCATTGGGCTGGACCAATCCTGAGGCTATGCTCATTCTTCTCGTGGCATGGTAAACAGAGCTACACGAGCCACGTACACTTGAACCATGCTTTTCGCGTTTTTAAAATCGACAAGGTTCGGTATCTAATTATGCTGAACTAATTTCAAATTGGCACACATATTCAGAAGGCTTTGTTTCAAAGCCCTCTGCAACAGGATTTGTACTTGTCACTTTATTAATGGCAAACTAAAAATTCTTCAGCAACTGATCTGACAGGCGTTCATAGTTTCATAGTTACCAGGCAACCCGGCCACTTCCCATTCCAAAGTTCGCCTCCAGTAAATCCCATGGAATATGCTGATGCTAATCATGCTTCACTGCCCGCATTGCTTTATCTGTTGGCAACCATAAAATAGAAGTAACACGTATACGCAACCCAAAAACAATCAAATGAATACATCTCTGTAAAAGAGGATAGCCAATCTAATCTTTAAGTCCAGCATCCCGCTTAAACATTAAACACCTAAAGAGGATATCCTCACAGGCTTTTCGAAGCCAATACTGGACAACCCATTAAGTGACAATTTATAAATCACACGAATAATATGACGGGAGATCTCAGAAGCAGATTGCCAATGACGGCTGGTAAAAATGTTGGCTCCATGCTGTGGGGTTTTGAGCGGCAAGTAACACCAATCATCTCAGTACAAGCATTCAATGATGAGAAACAAAGTTAATAACTTATTAATACTTTGAGTGACCGACATCCATCCGACGTAATGCCAGATAATATGGGCGTAGTCTGCAGATACATGGATAAAGACGTCTCCAATAAGTTTCAAAGTTAGTACATTGGGTGAGACAGGAGGAGATCATATTCTTTTGCACGATTTGATCTGATAAAAGAAGAACAATTTCAAAGAGACATAGTGTTCAAATGGGCTATGCTGTCCTCCATTTTTGCACAAGGCACACGTCGTCTGTGCAAGCACGTCCAAATATATGGAAGAGAGAGGGAGAGGGAGAGGGAGAGAGTCTGCACTGTCTCGTTCCCACAAACTGTACAGGCAAGCGAGCACCATGGGCACTACAAAGTACACTTAAGGTTGATAAAATGCCATCTTGTGTCCTAGATTGTGCCATTTGTATAAATTATTATAGTACAATCCCAAATACCAAAAGACAATGAAAAATTCAGAGCACTGTTTCACAGCATAACCTTACAAAAATTCAGAGCACTGTTTCACAGCATATCCTCACAATGTAAAAGAACAGAAGCGCACACATGTATCAAGCATCAAACCACAAAGTACACTTGCTACCAGCGAACAGGATCAGTACATGGGACCTCGAATTCATTCTTCCTCTCTTTCAGGAGGCAGACCACAAGGCAGCAACATTTTCTGTCAAAAAAAAAAAAATCATAATTGAAAATAATTTGCAAAACCAGTATGAAGTTTCTAGATTAAACAATACACTTGAAAATCCTAAATAAAACAAAGACCCAGCCAGAAAGTCTCCAACAAAATATTTAAATGACAGCACAAAAATAGCATGTGTAGCATGATGAATTTGTTCAGAAGAATTTTCGTCACATAGGATCCCTGAATATAGAACTCCTGAACAATAGAGGACATGGCTACAGAAACATTAAGGCTCTCTGAAGTATTTCACTGATTCACCAGTACTGCAGTCTACATCCCCTTCTAAAACAATGGTGTAGAGCTGGTAGGACAGCATGTTTGAGCTTGTTCAGCACATGGTAATAACTTAGATTTTTTCCATTGGTTGTGCTTTGCCATTTACCAATAAAGGCAGAAGCACTGACAAACATAGCCCTCAAACTTCCAAACATTGTATTTTTGGCCCCATTGCTCATGACATCACTTCTCATATTTATTATCAAGGAAAACAGACAAGTGCTAGACGTGCCAATCAGTGGCAATATGAAATGCATGTTTAGCATGCCCTGTACGGTTGTCCCTTGTTGTAAACCCAAGTGCCCTTCCCACCAGGAACGTAAGCCCCCATTGCTTCATATTCATAGCAAAAAGGAAACATAACATGCATTAAATTCTAACCTCCTTCAACTTGGAGGCTTTAGGTCAACCAACTACGTGTTCATAAGTTGCTCAAATTGTGATTACAGGTAGCAGAATAGATGCAAACAGCGACCAACTGTACTCCATTATCTAATTTGGATTGCAAATGTAAAAGACAATTACGTGCCTGATTTCATTTTCTATCAAGATCTTTAATTGCAGATTGATGTAACAGACATAAATTTCCACTTTCAAAACTATAGCATGTGGATTACAAATGTGAAGGACAGTTATGTGTTTTGTTTTCCTTTTTCCTCAAGATGATTAATTGGAGATAGATGTAATAGTAACTTTTGGTTGACAGCATTAAGCATGCATAGCAAGACCGAAACCATCCATAGGAAGCAAATTTTCCTGTTAATTACTCTTTCTCCCGCACTATGTTTTCAACCGAAAGATGTCACTCCCCAGGCTAACACAAAAAGTGATGCCAAAAAAGAAACTACTTTTACGATATCTACAGCAGACAAAAATTGTACATTCCATTTCATCTCCAGGTTAATACAAGTATAATGTTCCTATTAAGTTTCTCAAAAACAAAACGCCAAGGAAAAATAAACAAATTCCTGACGATTGGTAATGTTCCATGCATCTAAAGAAGCTTGTGAAAAGAAAAAGCAGGAAATTTTTATGTTAAGGAATTGCAGACCAGAAACAATTTCTGGCCAATTGATCAGGACGTACTACAACACATCATGGGGACCAAATAGAAGATGCTTCCATTATAAATTATACACATGCCCACACACACAGGGCAAAGAATAAGTGTTTGTAATATTTTAGTTTTTTGTTCTTTATTTGTTCTAAAAGCTTTTTGATCACGATGATGATCAGTTAGTTTACAGCATTTCTTCCTGAGCTTTTGAACATTTAATACAAATAATATTTTTTATTCTTCGTGGGCAGCTTGTGTGCATTGTTAACTCAATATGTACACTTTGTGAAGCATTTGCTCATCCAAGATCTCTCTTCTATCCAGTATTGCCAGACCCCTTGTTCTGGCCTTATTAAGCCTTATCTTTTCTTGTGAGCCTTGTGCTTGAATTGTTGTTCCTTGCATGAACTAACAGATGGTGATTGCCCATGTTGTCTATGAATATCATACTGCGTCGTGCATTTTTTATGAAGTAGATGTCCTAATGAGTTCTCTTCTGCTCTGTTAAGCAATTTGTGGGATCTTTCAGTTTGGTCTTCTAATATCATCTTTTTTTGGTGAACCTCATGGTTGCTACATTGTTCCTTTGCATGAAATAACAGTCACCACTGTTCATGTTTGCCTAAAATACCAGCAACCAATGAAAATTGAGGTTGAAAAAGTTACCTGCATAAAGTTGTACCGCTCCCTCCCTATGGATTCATTTTCAGCAATTGCAAAATAGGCCAGCATAGGATAGTGGCCAATATACGATGCATAACTGTCACGTTGGATGTTCACAGCCCATTCACTGCACCAGGGAAACTTGGATCATCTTTCAATCTCAAGGGGATGGAAACGTGAGATGTATTATATGCTTGACATGAATAAACAACTAGATAATAAGGAACTTACAATCTGCTCAGATCTGCATGACCAGTTCCGACATATTTTGCTTGGAGGTGCTCAAGTTGAGAGTTGATATTGAATCTGTCACTTGCCTACAGGAAATGATAATATAATATGGTTTCTATTAAGCTGCCATTTGGCAACAAAGCACCAAAAGAGAGTAGATAAATTACTACAATTTACCTGCATGATTCGTAAATGCTTCTTTCTTTATTGACCAAGTTAAAAGACGACTGTTACCTTTCGATATACCTGATACAGGTTACAGAATCAGTACAAGAAAGATGAAGGAAAAAATCCTGAATGCATTAACACCATTATAAGAATACAATCAGTAGCAGAAAACTAGAAATTTCAAATTCCAGCAGATAGAAAAGGGTCAGGCATTTTTTAAGACGCAAGTTTACACACACTATCCAAGAAGGTGGCGTACTTGATGTTTGGAGTCAAGGAGTTGGAAAGCTGGGTGGATAGCCTCTCCATGTCTCAGGTGCGTCACTATCATGAAAATAACCTAGCCCATCCTCGAATCCAGAACCCTTCTTCTTTTTACGCTTTATAGAATGAGGATAGGAGAAGCTGGGTCACGTGGAGAATTTATTTATGAGAGACAATCGAACTCTTGGCCAGCCAATCCAGTCTCAAGGGTGTAACTTTCAGGTTTCAATGTCTACTCGATGAAAAGTTTCTTTATCTTCTCAAGAGGCACCTCCTCTAATGATATTCTGTTCGCACACTCTTTCCATGTCCCTATCGGCACTATCGTCATTTAATATAAACAAACTGCCAGTAAAATTTTGAAGTATGCACATTCTAGCTGAAAATAAAACAGATTGCCCTTTCTTTCTTGAGTTACAGTTAGTTCCATCATCCATGTTAGTCCTTGTGAGGCTATTATTAGGTCATTTAAGCTTTGCCATATCAAGAAACAACTCAAGCTTGAAGCTACTGAAAAAATTATGAGAACCCTCTTAGCAATTGCCATTTTGCAAACAACGAAAATTCTGCGCATTTTGTATACGCTTAGCAGTTCCTGTCATATTCAGTCACGTAGGGCATATTAATATAACTCCTTTTCAAATATTCAGATTCACTTATGCATCTTGATTAGATTTCATATCCTAAAAAATGCAAAGAAACGAGCCCGTCTTTTTCATTAAGGAGTGCCAGTCGAAAGGTCAAGAAATAAAAAGGAATATTCTTAGGATAAGCAGAGACGTCTATCACACCTATAAGGACTAAATCAACCAATAAGGTGAACACAACAGCTGAGAAAGAAACCAACTAAAAAATAAGTCGAACGAAAAGCGTATACCAATGAACCTATTCCAAATTTTCAATCACAATGTCGTCAAATTTCTCATCACCGCAGTTCTTAAATCACCATCCCTAATGACGCACAAGTAAATACCAGGAAATCCAAATAACCCATCAACAAGATAGAGCAACCACACGAAGAACAAGAAGAAGCCTCGCTGTCATATTGACTTCTCGCTAATGGATGCAAAAATTAGGGCGAGAATGTGAGAAGGGTCGAGAGGAACCAAAGGAAGCGTAAAGGAAACCATGGCTCAGAGAGAGAGAGAGAGAGAGAGAGAGAGAGAGATGAACCTGAAGCCCTGTTTGATGGCAGGGAAGAATTTAGAATGGTAAATTTACCATGGAAAAGAATGCTAGAAAAAAAACAGAAGGAAAAATTCCCTTCTTCCATAAAGAGGCCCTCTTTGATGGCAGAGTAGATTTTTGCAGAGAGAGACTTTTTAGGTGACCGTTGGAAGGTTTGTTCTCCTCCATTTTCACGTGGGTACACTCGCATTTTTAATAGGGCATCCAAATAACTATATTAAAAGTACTGCTATCTAGGAATCGAGTTGCATGTAATCTGCAACTCTATCTTCAAAGTTGCTCTCTTGTAGATGGTATTTAAGAATCACAAACTACAAAAAAAAGATTGAGCATCCTACTGCCTGTGAGGAAGGAAAAATTACATGAACAGCAACCTGCTTATCCATCCATAGGAACAGGGGAAAGCTTACCTATCATCTATCCATAGTAAGGGCTGTAATAACAACAAATAGGTTGTCATCATGATCACCATCGATCCTAACCACTGTACCTACTGATATAATTGGGTATATCTGAAGAAGTTAATACAAACTAATGAACTTAAATTTGTTTTACTTGTGAGCATTACAGAACAGCAACCTGCTTACCCAAGCAACACCGAAAGGCAAAGGAAATGCAGAGGAAAGAGAAGATCGGTAATTCATAAGACAAAAATGAAATTAGTCAAATAGGTTATGAAAACAACACAGTATATATAAATGCAGCTAAAGCAGAACGATCAACACAGCATACAGATGAAGCACGACTGGAAAAAAAATGTATATACAATTCCCCCCTTCGCGTCCGCCATGGTAGCCCTGGAAGGGTCCAAATTTTTTTGCAAGGTGGGTCGACCATAGCCGACGCAACGCCTCTAGCATCGGTGGAAAAGAGAGAGAACGAGAAATTGTGGGGAAAAAAAAAGAAGAATAGGAAGACAAAGAAAGGGGCTCCCGGAGCAGCCCCTCTGTGCGTCGGCCATGACCAACGCATACCTCCAGTCGGGAGGACCTCCCTGCGTCGGCCATGGCGGAACGTAGCGCGAGCGCGAGAGAGAGAGAGTGGCATACCTCCTGCGAACGGGTGACGGCGAGGGAAGCTGCGGGTGGAAGGCGGGAGAACAATGGAGGGGACACAACAGCCGGGGCGGGCTTATATCCAAACCACCCGCCCTAATACACATTCGGTCTCAGTGGCTTCGGATGGTGCGGGTGCCGCTTTTCTGGGTCGATGCTCGATATGGAACAAATACCCGACCCGGAAAGACTCCAACGTGTCTCGTGTCGGTATCAAGGCTTAAATTTCCGCCCAATTTCGTTCTGTGCCGCGAACATCCCGAAAGCGCGCGACCGACCTTCTTTCTCCGCGGCTCCCTTCCAGAGACGCGAAGTGAAGCGATATTGAAGAGGGAGATGGATCTTCTCCGTGGAGCTTACGGCGCTGCCTCCGACGAGGAGGAGGAGGGGCGGCGAAACTCCTCCGATCGCTTCTCTAAGAGGCACCGCCCATTGCCGGTAGCTCCTCCATTACCAGGCTGCTACGTCTCGAAGAGACAGCGGGCAGCGATGGCGGCGACGACGGCTGCTGAGACCTTGTCCATTTCTCAGACCTCGGCCGTTCCTTCCCCTGTTGTCTCATCATCTGGTTTCGTCTCGTCTCCTCTTCTTCTCATCTCGTTTATTTGTCTCTGTATTTTGTTCATGCTCCACTGACACTGATCACGTTGTTTGTCTTCTGCGTGGGGTTGATTCGTGTTCGTCATCGTGATCCTCTTTTCTAGATTTTAGTCCTTCAGTATCCTTTAGCACTCCATTTCTATTAGAATATTTAAATTTTAGGCTTATGTATTCTGTTGGGCAAGTATGTGAAGAGTACGCAGAAGTTTAAAAAGAAACCGAACATTAACATAAGTGAATTTATTGGCTTGGAATTGACAAAAGATCGACGTCTTGCTCCTTTCTTCTTAATCCAGCTCGAGTTAGAAGTATAGTGCTTACCCCTATGTTGATGGGTGTGCTTCTGTATTGTTCCACGGTACTACCTGGTCTCGGTCGCTTTTCATTTTGCAAGTTTTCGTGGTTTAATCTGCCTCCTCTATGCACCTGAAATAATATATGTTTACACTTCATAGTATCTGGGAGACATCTGTTTATGAGCATATATTGCTTTCGATTTGCTGAATATAAGTTTGTCATTTCTCACCGGATTATTGTGCCTTTCGGTGTAGTCAAAACTGCACCTAGGCGTTCGATTAGGCTGGGCTACCTAGGCACCTAAGGGGATGAAATGCTTTAAAATTCTTTTTTGACCTTTTCTGTTCTTTTTCTTCTTCTCCATGTACTTCTTGTTCTTCCTCGTCCTCTTTTTATCTTTGATTTACTGGCCCACAAAGGCCCCCGTCGAGGCACTGTCTAGTCCTTTTCAAAGCCCATCGCCTATGCCTGCCTCAAGCTTTTGACTACTTAGATCATTTTCTGCTTATATATTGTATTTTGAACCGGTTGCATTGCTACAATGAAATTTGTAGGTGGATCATGAAAGTTCTTCTAAAATGAGGGAGGTCATCTACTTGTCTCAATGTTCTCATTGTTACTGTTACCTTTTTTTCCTACTTTTCTTCTTTATTACCCTGAGAATGAGGCATTTTCTGCTTCACTAAATGTGACAGTGTCTTGTAGATATAGTGATTTGACACGACATGCTTTTGTAACATTGTTGTGCATTTCTAAAATCCATTTTTTTTCCTGTGATTTCAGGCAGTATTTCAGATGCTGATCTGCCTCCACTGATTTTGTCTTCATCGAGACGCAAAGTTAATTTTCATCCTAATCAACCTAAAATTCCAGAAAGATGCTCAGTTCATCTAACTGGTCATTCAAAAGCTGTCAATGCCATACATTGGTGTCCTACAACAGGTAATAACCTTCTGTTCTGATTGTAGTGCTGGTATATTGTAACTTTTCAGTATACATAGACCTTGATAGTGCTAACTTATGACTTCCCCTGAAATGTTTGTCCTGTTATTCTTGTCAAAGGTAATGTTTGGCTACACATATATTGTGTCAGTTATAGCTTGTCTTTGTGAAATGGTTGAACTGCATTTTAAACCAACTTCTTTCCATTTTGAAGGATGAAATTTCAATGCAACTTATAGTATGCTTGATTGTCAAGCGTGTAAATCTCTAGAAGTGACTTAAGAACCTTGATGTTCATTTATGCAATCACTTTAGTTTTTTTTGAAAGAAGAATTTTAGGAAAAGAAAATATACATTTTATTTGAATTTGAGTGTTAGTTTACTTTGCACATTATGCCATATTTGTCTCAATGGAAGTAGTTTTTGCAGCACATCTTCTTGCCTCTGCTGGAATGGATCGGACTATCCGTGTATGGAATGTCTGGACTAGAGGTGAGCAGCAGGTGCGCACTTTCCATGGACACAATGCTGCAGTCATGGATGTGAGGTGGTCCCAGCATGGACTGTATCTCCTAACATGTGGTTATGATAGCAGTTCAAGATTTTTTGATGTTGAGAAGGGGGTGCAAATTCAGCATTTTGAGGAGGACCAAATTGTGAGAGTTGTCCGATTCCACCCTGAGAACTCAAATCTTTTCTTCTCTGGTGGTTCAAATGGTAGTTTGCGGCTTTGGGACATAAGAGTCAACAAGGTAGTGAAGGAATATGTCAGGAAACTTGGGCCTATTCTGGATATTGACATTAGTGTCAATGGCAAGCAATTTATTTCCTCCAGCAATGTCTCAAAAGATAATGTGAGTGAGAACTCTGTAATTGTTTGGGACATAGCACGTCAGGTTCCTCTGTCCTATCAGGTACAATTTTCACGTGATTTTTCTTGTGATTATAAAGCATAAACTATAAATCGTAGTAACAAAAAACACGTTCTTTTTAAACTACATTAAAAACAGAAAAAATGGGTCAGCAAAAAAGAAAAAGACAAAGAAATGCATTTTTTGGAAGTCAGCCGAAAAAAAGGACAAACAAATGTATTTTTTGGAAAAACAATGCCAAAACAAAAAAAAAGAGAGAGAAAAGGACACAGCTTTTTTTGTGTTCTTTTCACATATTTTTATATTTTTTTCCTTTCTTTTGTGTTTTCATGTTTTTTTACATTTTTACTGTCACATTTTAATTTTCACATTTTACTTTGAAGATCTCCTTTTTAATTGGTTTAAAATTTGCCGAGATTTTCCTGAGAAAAACAGCTCTGCCATATTAAACACGAGAAAACTTCGCTGTTTAAAACCTGTAAACTATATTTGTGATGATGCTATAAAGTAATAAGATGACCTTTATTGGTGTAAGACTTTCATTTTTGTGTTATGTGGTAATAACTTTTTTTTCCTTCACATGATTGTGGGAACTTAGTTCATGGTAGTTATAATCTATTATTTAGTCGTTAGCCAACTATTACTATCCCATATGTTCCATTTATGTGTTTTTAATAAAATCAATTCTCTCAAGGTCACCGGACCTGTTATGCTGTTGAAAATTTCTCAATAAAGTTTTTTCTGTTCTCTACAGGTTTATGTGGAAGCATACACATGTACAAGTGTCAGGTATCATCCATTTGATCCTTGCTTTGTTGCTCAATCAAATGGAAATTATGTTGCCATTTTTTCATCCATGCCACCTTTCAAACTAGACAAGTACAGGAGGTATGAAAGGCATGGTGTAGCTGGCTTCCCAGTCAAGTGTAATTTCAACTTGAGTGGGGATATACTTATTTCAGGATCATCAGATGGTTGTGTATACTTTTATGACTATAAATCCACTAATCTTTTAAGAAAGATGAAAGCATATGACGATGCGTGCTTAGATGTTGCATGTCATCCAGTCATGCCTAATGTTCTCGCCACATCAAGTTGGAATGGTGATGTTTTGGTGTTTGAATGAGATTGTGAATGGCAATTTTCAAAGTTATAAAGAACCAGGTGTTATTCTCCAGGCGTGGGATGGTTGGATTTGCCAATTGTCATCTCATGAACTTGCATAGCACAGACATGTATATACAACAGAAAGCGGTGCATGGTCAGTTAATGCTTTATAAAAGTGGATATCGCATCTTCCATATGTATGAGTGCTTGTTCTTGATAAATGCTATGATAAAGTCTTGTTGGTTGTTCCTGGATTCCACAGGATGTCTTATACCGTATCTGACCTTTTGTGATTGTATATGTGCATTTAGTCTACTTAAATTAATCATGTTTGAAATGTCAGGTACAGTCAGTTAAATTTAATGACCACAATATCAGGGAAACCAATGTCATCTTGAAATTCAAATGATTTCACAGGGTCATTGGCATATTTGCTTTAGACTTTAGATTGAAGCACATTACTCAAAAACATTGTTTTTAGTATTACAGTTGATTTTGGGAACATGCAAGTGATCTTTTTAACCCAAAAAAGTAACTAGATGGTCTATAATGATGCTATTTTTGAAAGCATGGTCACTTCATTTGATTTCTAACTAGTATTAAAAGTAACTAGTTTAATATGACATATACACATGTATGCTAGTATATATACACATACACAGGGACGCATGCATACATGACTGCATGTCTATAGTATATACGCATTCTTGTATGTATAAGCTTGCACTGTGCTTATCTGCAATTTGTGCTAGTCATCTCTGGCTCCTGCCGTTCTGATGCTCATTTAGAAGGGAATTTCCATTGATGCACTTGGACTTGCAGCTCATCGTGGCATGATAGTGCTTCAGGTGGTAAAGAAGTGGAAGGAAACATGTTCAAGCTATTAGGGAACTTGAATATTTACATGTTTCGATCATAACTTGATCTACGTCCTCCACAACAGTCTGATTATTCTCTCTTCAATGATTTAGTGAGAGAGAGAATCAGCTGTTATATATATTATTTGAGTAGTGCTGAGATTATTACATTTAGAAGATCAATCAACCTTATGTTTCAGAAATGTATAATCATCTGTCTTGACAGATTTTCTGTTACAACCAGATCAGCTTGAGAATATTTCCTTTTGTCTACATGAGTGGATCTTCTGTCATCTTTATCATGATCTTCAGATCTGTTTCCATTCTCATCAAGTTGATATAAGCTGGGATTTTGATTACCTCTTGATCCTTGACTTGCAGCAACTTGATCTTTATCGTTAATAGCTGCCCTCAAGCTAACCATGGGTTGACCAATGGTGAGCTTGACCTGATCCAGTTGATCTAGCGACTTTGTGAGTACATCAGTAAGTTTATCCTTCAATGAAATATGAACGTAGAGAGTGGTGCGACTTTGTCCCTTAGAAAGTGGACATCACCCTTCAATATGTTTACTTCTCACAATATGTTTACTTTTGCTATGAAAGTTAGCATTTGCAGCCATTTGCACAGGAAGTAACTTTTTAATGGTTATAGGCACAGACAATATATGTTTCATAAAGATGACTTAGAACTAGAAGAAAGGTAAGAGCTCCCTATACGAGCGATGGGCGAACATGATCCACCTCTGAACTTTGATGGAGTCATTGCCTTGATACTGAGATTGGATTGTCAAGGAATTGAGATCCAAAGTTATCTGATGAGATGCTCTACAATGTGGATAAGAGACATTGTTGGTGGTCAATGATGGAGAAGCTGCAACGGCATGAGGCCATCTGGTTTAATCGTCTGAGCTTAGCAGTCTGCACGTCTTTGTTGTGTGACCAACTTTGTTGCATTGACGTATCACTTGGGAGAAGCTTGATCCATCCTTGGTGTTTCCTTAGTTTCCTTGATACCATTGCTCTTGATATCGTCCACCATGTCCATGTCATCCAGGTCCCTTGTTTACTTTTAAACATGTATTTATGGTTTTGATCTCGTCTTCAATAATTTAATCCTTTTGAACAAAGTTGGCTTCAGGGATGTTTTCATTCTTCAGGTCTTCGTGCTTAGAAAAATGGGCCTCTTGGATTAAAAGGTGGCTATGTCTCATACAATGAGTTCAGCTCAACCCCCTGAAAATAGAAGCTCTGGAGGCATCATAATCAGCCTGTAGATGATGCAAGAGAATCATAACCTATGTCAAATGAATGTATGGGTGCCGGTGCGGGTGAGGATGCGGGTGCTGGTGTTACGTACCTCAAAAAATTTGGGTGCAAGGGTACAGCGATGGTATATATATATATATATATATATATTATTTATTTATTTATTTATTTTATATATATATATATATATATGAATGTATTCATAATATATATAATTTTAGCTTGTTTCTTAGCTTAATATGTCCTTTCTTTTTTACTTGTATTACTATAAATAAAGAAAGGAAGAGACAGGGAGAAGATAAAAAAAGAATGGAATATATTTTGAACTTGCATAGGAAAGGATGCAGTTGGGGTGCGTGTCGGAGCTGCATCAGCATCAGTGTCAACAGGTGCGGCCCATCTTTATCTAGTCATCCTCTTGAACAAGCTTTCCAGTAAGAGCAAGTTCGTGTGCAGGAGATTTAGGATTATGAAAATATTCATCAATGACTTTATTGCCTATTTTGAGGTATCAACTGATTTTAGCTCTGGAATTAGCAGCGTATGACTCCTCCTAACTTTTCTAAACATCATAAGACGTTTCAAGCCCTTGGCATGGATGGTCTGTGAGGGAGGATGGATCCAGCTCAACAAGAGCTGATCACAGCATTCCAAGTGACGTAGTATGGATTGACAACAAACTTATTGTATTGGATAATGAACTGAGTCGGCTTAGGCTTCCTTCCATCTATATACCCATCTAAGTCATGAAAGACTAATAGTTGTAATTGAGAAGCCCACAAAGCATAATTATTGGCATTCAGTTTAATATGAAGTAAATACTGAAATGGATTGGCAGCGGGCGGTTAGGGCAGATTAATGTTGAAAGAACTTATCTCGTGTGAGTCGTTTTTGCTGACTCCTTCAGAAGCCATGCTAAAGGGTGAAAAAGAACTCAGTCCAGAGAAGCTGACTGACAATTCTAGCTCTGATGCAATGCTAAGAACATGAAGGAAATAAATTCAAGCTATCAAGACATATGAATATTTATGTGGTTTGATCTTAACTTGATCTTCTTCGAGCACAACAGTCTGATTCTCTCTCATGCTTCAACGGTTCAATGGCACCTAGGATCAGCTGTTCCATATATTGTTAAGCAGTGCTGAGATTATTACAATCAGAAGATCAATGGACCTTCTGTTTCAAAAATAGATAATCTTTCTGTTTTGACAGATTTTCTGTTATAACCAGATCAGCATGAGAATACTTCCTTTTATCTACATGATTGGATCTGCTTCCATCTTTATCACGATCTTCAAGACTGTTTTCTATTCTCGTCAAGTTGATTTTGGTTTTGCATTTTGATTACCTCTTGATCCGTGACTTGCAGCAACTTGATCCTTATCCTTAACTGCCAGGGTGCGCATGCTCCGCAGCATGCCCAACCTGGTCCAATGCTGATCAAGAATATTAAGGACGCAATCAGCAGGTGCCTATAAATGTGTCTTCTTCCTCAGTTAAAATGGAAATTAGTGGAGGGAAAGAATCTACATGACCTGTCTAATCAAAACCTGTTGATAAATAAATGAGAAAAAACTGAAAGTATATGAGAGAGTATGTAAGTTTCAGGCTGTCACATGGGTACTGCTGTAAAGGAAGCGTACCCGGTCAGGTACGACACTGGTATTGGTACTCGTACTATCTGGGGGACTTTTTTGGTACTGGTCAAATAGTACTGGATATGGTCAACTTACCTAGGACCGTATCCATCCGATTTAGTAGTTGGTCAAAGTTGACCCAGTCCTTTTCTATCCAAAATTTAGGATTTTCATTTTGCTCTTACACCATTTACATTCAAGAAACACATACACAGCTGTGTTTTTATATTTTGTTCAATAGTTTCTTCTATAGAAACTATGAATTTTGAATCATGAATGTGTTATTTTGTTTGAATTCTTATATATATATATATATATATATATATATATATATTACAGTCGTACCTCCGTACCTAAGTTTTTTGAAAATTAGTCCGAACCAGCACCCGTATTCGTACCTATGTGACAGATTAGTTCGTCTTCCATATATCTATTTTAATTTTTCCCAAAATTAGTGAATTTATCCTTTGAGTGTCGTATTTGTGCACAAAATTGTTAGTATCTTAAAGTTCCTACATGTTCTGCTTACATAAGAATGGACCTGTTCTTTGATTCATTCCCTGAGGGCAATAGAGTTCACCCAATCATGAAGGAGTTGGGGTAACTGACGGTTGATCTGTCTGGGACTGAACCTGGGACATGTGCATGAATTCGATAAGAGCTCAAACCTGGATGTTCAAGCTCCCTATGTTATGAACCGCTATAAGCTGAGGCTTAGCAGTTCGAGCTCGGACATCAAAATCCTTTCCAGGAGCCAGAATTGGAAGGGAGTCGTCAAAAGTTATGACCTCCCACATCCAAAAGAATGCCAATCTCCACACCAAAAACTAAAAAATATCAGGCATAGCAACTGTATTAATGTGTTAATCGATGATCTCTTTAGCTTATAACTTCGGTTTTCTTGTTGAGACTGATTTATGAGCTGGGATATGATGTGATGCTTGTCTTGCAGAAACCTATCCGTGTGTGCACGTGAGAGAGAGAAACAACGAGCTTGGGACTCTGCCCTGGAAAAAAGAATTCTACTTGTTTTGGTTACAGCACATCCTGGGTTCTATGCAATATGACACCAGCCCAGTATCATAAGAACTCAGTTGCTTCTTGGGATTTGATGTTTGAACTAGGTAGTGCCACGACAGTATATATGCAGGTGGTGTAAATTATTTAGGTCATATCAGGTTTTAAGCCCTAAAATCTAGAGTTGTCTGAAGCACGTTACCAATCTTGTAGGCACTAGAAGTGGGACCTTTGATAAGTTCTGGCACATTTAACGGACCTCTTAAGTGCACCCCTTTTTGTACAACTAAATTCTCTGTATTGTTGGCTGATTGTCAACTGTCTTCGCTTCTTTTTCCGGAATTCACTTACCTTTCGTAGTGTAATTGGTGCAATACATCAAAGTTACCTGGATGCTGTCTCTGAGTGCCCAGGTAATTTATCAACATCATTTTTTCAGATAATGTTGCTTGAGTTGCACGTCTCTCAAGTGCATGAATGCCTTAATTTCATCATTTTATCCGAACAATGTACTATACAGTCTTTCACACCAAGGCTATTACAATTCTGTAGCTCATTAAGATGAAGCCATAGTACTCTCAAGCACTCAAGCCTGTGTCCTTCATCACTCGGTCTTTTGCCCAATTGGACCATGTAACTTTACGTGCTCCTCTATATCATTGACACGTGACCTCTGTTTTGCGTGTGGCTTAGATGCTAGTACATGATTACGCAACAAACCTAGTATAAATGCAACTTAATTCGGAGGAAAGAGCATTTCAATAGGTTTTTCTACGTAACTTTCGTTAACAAGCTTATGAATAAAGCCCAGACAGGCACCCATTGTTCATATTGGGCATGTCAAACTCATTGTAGCATAGTTGAGATGAGCCCAATACCTGCTGAACCGGGTGGAGACAAGGTGTCTTGGCCTGTTTTTCGAGCCCTATTTTCGAGGGACGTTTCAAGTGGTCCCCTACATTGTCACAGCGATTTTGGGCATGTTGCTCTGGATATCACAGAAATTCCTCAACAAAAATATGTTGCTGGGTTAGGTTTGGTTCTTAGTGCATGGTCCTTCTTTAGTCCAACTGTTGGATGGTTTTACTTGAACATGACATTTGGTGTAAGATGGAAACGTGTAGCGTCAATTGAGCTCTCGTCTGATGATTTTCCAACCGTTTTTGCTTGTCAATTTTGGTTGGCAGCGACAAGGGAATCAGTAACAAGAGCATACTTGCGGAAAATGATGCTCCCTTCCATTACCTGAAGAATATGTATTTCCAATTAAAAGTTTTTGAGGCAACTACTTTTCGTGGGACTTCTTTTCTCTCCATATGTTAGGAGTACAAGAATGAACACGACTGTTGCACGATCAAGGACAGGAAGAATCAAGATGAGGATGAAATTGTGGTGGAGATGACAAGGGATGTTGGTTACTGTCTTTTCCATGTTTTCTCTTTGGCAGTTTGGCAAGGTTAGTCCCCTTACAGGTAAAGGAGTATTTCCCATAATAATTGGAGATTATCCCATTATCCTTGGATGTATACCCATCTTTCTTTATCCCCTTATACCCATATTTCTTTATCCTCCTTTTTGTTTCACATTCAACTTGATATTCCACCCTCATCTCTGAGAAGCCTAACGAATGGGGCACAGTAGACTGTGATGTATATCACGTCAAGAAAAAGATTGCCTAGTACCTCGACCTGGGCCTAGGACTCGAGAGTGTGCCAGCCTGGGTAAGCCTGACTTAATTTTTGATAGGCTTGACGGGGCTGCGTTGATGCGTTCACCCTTAGTCAAGCCTCGAGATCAACTTTTGATTAGGCTATGGTTCAACTTTGTCAAGCCTAGCGATCAACTAGTTAGGCTAGGGTCCTAATAGTTGAGAGAGAGAGAGAAGAGGACAAGAACCGGTTCACTTTGCCTCCTAATCTTAAGTTCAAGACTACTCAATTCCATCTGAAGATGTGGCTACAACACGCCACCCAATCCAATTGGCCTACCCATCACTTGAAGAGAGAGAAGAAGAGTGGGAGTTAGAGAGAGAAGAAGAGTGGACAACTCCCAAAACCATTGAATAACAGCCCTCAGCCCAACTCTGCTAGGGAGGAAGAAAGAATAGTTCATGGTCCCACTGGGCCAAGTGTTACATTCATCCTCCCTTCCAGCACATTAGAGTCTAGAGATTGGGCAAGGCGCCGCAACTAGTCAATGCAACAGCGAAGAAGAGGAACCTGATGCCTGTGCTTCTGGCCCCGCTACTAGTCGTCCCTACGTGCAGCCATACGCCTAGCTAGATTCTTTTTCCCAGCCACTAGTCATGTTCGGCCAACGTAGTGATCCACAACTGGAACCCCTTTTGTAGTGGTAGGGTTTGACCGTATGCCAATCCATATGCGCAACATCTGCTTTCTCTGCCATTTATCCAGGGATGACGAGGTGCATCTTGTACTTGCTCTCTTGCAGGCGGTAGTTTCATGCTACTAGTGAATCAAAACTGCGATACTCTCACAATAAAGTTTTCTAGTAATCAGCAGTCAGTTGATCTTTCAAGACTTCTATATTTCAATGGAAGTAACCGTAAAGATGTGGCGTACATGATTGATTATGTGAAACTCAACACCTGGACGGCTCAATTGTGATATATATTAAATCTTTTCAAAGGTCCAAGAATAGACACTCCATGGTTCTAAAGCTCGAAGTCATATTTAAGTCATTGGTGTATATGGGCTACAGTCAACACGCCCATGCAGCGTCAGATTTGTGAATCATTCTGCAAATTATGGTTGTCATATTCCGTAATTGCATTTCGTGTTCGTGATCTGATATCCTGTCCTTCCACATATGCCTACGCATAATTTGAATTACCTCTGTCTATTTAGTTATCTATGCACTGTGGCTGAAAATTTTATGCAGGTTTGCTTTCGTAAAACTAGCTGCAGAATCGAGATTTATAGGGATTTTAGAGTGAGCTTCTTTTCCTGACTTACAAGGTCTTATCTCCACAGTGGCACGCAAGCGGAGACGAGAGGGAGAGAAGGTTGGCTTCCATACAGATAACTGTGTAATGCGTCCCTTCCTTACGAGACACATTATGTGCCCCCCACCTCGACTTGTCTCATGACCCCTCTTTCCCCAAATGGCACAAAAAGGAAAAGAGTAGCCAAAAATCCCAAGCCAATCTTCTTTCCCACATGGCTGTCATCCCCTTTAGCAAAGGTGTGTTCATCCGTTACGTCAAGCAACGTCACGTCAGGTGCCTCACCAGCAACCCAAACAGGGGACAGCTGGTGATGGGCCTAGAAGAGCCTAACATATCCAATCTCCATACCGTAAGTCCACCCCCTGAGATTGAACCTCAACTTCAGAGTCTACACAATCGATTACAGAGCAAGATTTCTGAAGAGGCTTAGAACATCAATCAAGATTCGATAGCGAAATATATGAACTAGAACCGACGTTCTCCTTTTCTTTTCAGTTTTTTTTTTACCGTCATATCAGCTTTCCATGAATTTGATTAAAGGAATAGTTCACTACCTGCTTTCACGGAGATCCTGACAAGAGTGGTAGTCTTTTCAGTATCCACCGTGAGAAATTTGAGGAGATGACATGACTTGGTTACTGCATGGTACTGTTGGATCAATCATGCACAATGGTGGCTCCCCGAACTGTTGATCTTTGACTCTGAGAGGGGTGAGGAGAAAAGTATACCGAGATTCATGGTTACTCTTCCTTGGATATGCTCCGCGCATGTTTTGATTTGGATATCAATTAGTAGTTACGTTCTGATACTAACGAAGTGCCAACGGCTGGAGTTAGCAATGTTCTTATTGTTCCTGTAATAAAAACTAGTCACAGGGTTAAAGATTTACTTACATGAGCATTTTTCCTTTAATTTTTTCTGAGTTAATTTCTTTTCGTCTCATGCTTTTTCCTTGACATTCATCGCCCATGGTTCCTCTTGTATATAACGAAACATAATTAACTCTAGCTGTTTTTTTCCAGGTTCGTACTCAAGGATAGGATAAGCTTCTTAGTTATGATCTCTATTACAATTTGTATACTAAGTTGAATATGCGCCACTTTTTATTGTACAAGAAAAAACGTTGGGAGTATGAGACAAACACAAAATGGTTTAGTTATCTAAACAAGAAAAAGCATGAAGCATAAAATGAAAATCGTATTTGATATGCATGATTTCTAAGAGAAACAGAAAACGTAAAAGCGGAAAAGATGGGAGGCATACGTCGAGGAAATAAGGCTGACAACGGACAGTTTCTGTTGGCCAAAGTTGCAATATACTCCAAATTCTCTTGGTTTTTTCCTCTTGTTCAAAAACCTCGCAACTTCATAACACTTTGACATTAACGCAAGAAGCTAGAATTAGGAGACCATTAAACTGGCACTAAAGTAATGGGGAACCACAACCGAACTTACAGGCAGCATTACCCATCTCGTCCTTACCTAACCAGGCCTACAAAAGGTGAAAGGAAAAGAACAATCAGAAAGGAAAATGTCTATTTGCTGCAAGACATGGATCGCCGAACAAAGCCAAAATGTTGGAAAAAGCAAAAGTGCAGCAAGGCCTAGATGTTGAAATAGGCTTCCGTCAGTCTTTTCAACCTCTTCAAACAATCAGCGGCTTCTTAATTTGAAGTATATGTGAATCTCGAGAGCTTGAAGAAATACAGCGAACTCTTGGGACAGTTTTTCACGGCTAAACTCGTAGCCAGGTTTGGAGCCTTTCAAATAGGCGACTTCCATGGCCATTTAATTCGGACAACTGTGGTGATGTACAGATCACTTCTATGGCTATTTAATTCGGACAACTATGGTAATGTACAGATCTTGGAAAGCATTCAACAGTTGGGCTCTTTTAACCATGCCCGAGTTGATAGAGTAGAAATTTAGACCCCCTAAGAATTAAACTCGCAGAAAACTGTGGAGCATATATAACTATGCAGCTTGTTCGCTCTCTTGGGCCTTGAGATTGTATGATGATGATAATGAGAAGTTGATGTTGATTGGTTTCTCTCCATGGGAATGGGTAGAATAACATGAGTTTGTTTTTTAACTGAATAGTTTTTCCCAAGGAAGATAGGTAATAGCATGTGAATAGCGACACAATACAAGTTGATGATCCTTAAACAGGACGGGAAGTTGTGGAGAATAATACCCAACCAGTTGGCCTAGTTGAGCATCATGCATAGCCCCTAGACATTGTGATGGCCTTGGACGGCGGCATGCTGGCAGACCATAACAGTGAATGTGCCAAAACATTTTTGACACTTTTATGGATAGCTGCTTATAAGAGGCCTTGTAACAGCTGTGCTTGCACCACCATGATTGTCCATTTTCTCTATGCTCTCTAGTTCTCTCCTTAACCTCATCTGTTACGATGTCTGTCTGTGCTCCTGTGCTTCACTATCATAGTAATAAATATTGTCGTCTTTAAAGAAGAAGAAGAATCAGAAAAGTGGAAAGATATGGAATGGCCTGTCTCTGTAAAAAAACTAATCTCAACTCTCAAGGGAAGTTATTTTCTCTCTATGTTGACCTTCTGTGAAGTTTATCATATGTTTTTTTAACTTTTCTCACTTCTTGATACTAAAACGTTAGAAGCTGAATCGTTCAAACTTGATCTTATCTTTTGATACTTTAGTTTTAAGCGTTCAGTCTACACCAATGGTATCAACAGTAATTGTAATATACTATTGTGATGTCCATGATAATAGTAAGCATATGCAGATAGGGTACCAACGCCTGCAGTTAGCATGAGCTTTTTGACATTAAGCCTTGATATCACAACTCATAGAAGTGAAAGCAAAAGAAGAATATACAGAAAGCCATCCTCAAGAGCTAGTATATAGACACTATCAGCCTTTGCTAACAAGAGGAATCATAGAAAGGGACCTATCATTCTCCACAAGCAAGGAGAACCACAGACAGAGTTGCTTGTTCCACAATGACTCGAGAAAAGCATCAATCCTTTAAGACCCTTCACCAATCTCCTTACGCGCATAGAAGACATGGTGGACCTTCTGTTCTTATGTTGTTCATTATTGGAAGAACTCTCAGACAATATACAGCCTAGTCTATGGACGAGGAAGCTAGGCAGCTATAATCCTACTTCGTACAATTACAGAAAGACGGTTGCATCAGAGGAAGGATGTGGGTGCAGAGGTTCTGCTACAGTACTTATGATGCCATACACGTTGCACATGCACATGCTTCATTCATGATATTGGCGGTCACTGGGAGAGACAATCACCTCTTGCTTGACTTCTCGGGTCATTCATGATGGGTTGTCAAAGACTGACCTCCAGTACATCTTACTTTCAAGTTTCAGCTGGAATAAGGCCATATAATTGAGAAAGAAAACGAAAGCACATTTGGATCCTCTAAGGATTACATAAACCAAACTCAGTCACCTACACCTGAAAATCCTTTTTCTTCGTTTCTTTATAAATAAAAAAAAAACAATAGATATTAGTAGTTGTAACACAAATTAGACCTGTGTCTCTCATATGAAATTTGATAAGCCATACCTGATCGAGGCCACATCTTTCATTATGACATTCTTCTTTGTCACTAACGCCAGACTCCTATATCACCAAATCCAGATCTGCTCGCATCCCCTGGATGAATGGGTTATTGCCCATTGTCTTTATTTGGTGCTAAATCTGATGCCATGAATGCTCAGTACATTGTTTGTCAATGAAACAGAAGACAGGCTTAATCGCGCGGAGCTTATGTCAACTTGATTGGCCATTCTCTGGATTATTTTGTATGTTATGCATGTACCATGGTCAAAGAGAAAGAATTAAAATATTCATAACGATAAATCTAACTTTAGATCTCCTTTGCTTAGTGAAATTGCATGCATGCAAAACTGAAAAGATTAGGAACTGCTGAGCACCAAGGCACTATACGAATTAGACGTTTTCTTCGACAAGATTCATGCTTTCAACATGCATGCAGTCTCATCTTCCTCCCTATAAAGACTACTCATCTGACAGAGGCGACTTGTGAACGTTCCCAAACTGATGGGATGTTGATTACCAGTGACATCGTTTGCCACAAGGTCAAAACAGAAAGTAATCAGGCAGCGGGGAGGGAGGACAGCTAGACTTTCACCAACTGGAGATTCATGACAGGAAAGTCTTCCTCAAACTCTTTTTTAGCTTGTCTATTGTCTGGTCTAACGGTATCGGTCGCAGGACTTTTAGTTTACCTTTTAATGCCGCAAACTTAGTACAGATCAGGCACAGCATAATCTGTTGGACAAATAGAATTCTACTAGAAACCAGCAAATCTTCAAATCCCCTGATTGCCTCGCGTTGTCCAATTACATGCATTCCTGCCCTGAAGTACATCTTTTGTTATGATTTCTACCTAAAAGATGTAATTGCACGTAAGCTTTTTTAAGTTTTCTGTCTAATTAAGACTCCAAGTTTCAATGAACTTTCCCCAAACTTTGGCCAAGCACATAAAATATTCATGATGCCATTCTGCATTTAAGTAAGAAGCCACAATGTTCAATCATATTAGCATTTCCATTATAAATTATTGCTATCCGATAAGCCAAAGAGAAGCCCCTCCATCGCCGGCCTAACTCGTACCCCACCTGAGTTTCTTTGACAAATACTGCCCCTGTGTGACTAACGCAGATGACATGCACTCCGGGGTTGGCCGTAGACGCCGTACCAAAATAATTAGAGGCGACGATGCCAGGGATCTGCCATGTGCCGCCTTCTGCCGGGTTCAGCTATGGCATCGAAGAGACCAGGTTCAGAAAACCTCACCCATGTTGGTTCAGTTCTGCTGGCAACCGGGCCACTGTGTTCGATCACCGTGTGAGGCTTGCGCCAGTTGAAGACGGTAAGCAGATCAAGCCTTAACTCTCTCATTATTTTTTCTTATTAGTGTATATCTTCATAAAGCTTAGTGGTTGGAGCCTAACTGAAATTATATTTTGCTTCTTCGAAGTTCCTTTGTCATGAGGATTTAGAACCTGGCATCCATCTTGGGCCTTGGAGCCCACACTATATGTCATGCATGGCTGATGGTACATTTTCGGAGTATACTGAACAAGCCAACATCATATTGTCCTTTCCACCTAAATGCAAGGGGTTGTTCATTACTTTTATAGCTTTTTAAGATGTTCATAAACATTAAGGGCCGGGCATTAGAGACATGTCACGTCCTAATTCAATCATGCCATGCGTCTCGGCCACTAGGTTAATAGGCAACATGAGCACACCTCAAACGAAAAGAAGGGATCAAGAGCATCAAATTTAAGGAGAATTCGTTTTATCTACCTCATCGTTAAACAAAACTGAGATGTCGGAGTATGTCAAGTTGTTAAGAGTGGTATATAACTTTTAAAATGGTAGAAACACTAAATATGAGTACATGCTCTTAGGAATCGGAAATTTTTTATGAGAGTGCAGTTAGTTTTATAATTTTGACAAAGATCGAAATGTCATTTTCAAAATTTTTATATCACGTAAATGAAAATTTTTAAATTTTATACGTAAATTTAAGACTTCTTTTTTTGAGGGGCCAAGGCCTCTGCCAGCCCTCCTCATCCCTTATGACATTGATGTGTACATAATTTTTCAAAAAGTTAACCGACATTTATGTGTACAAGTCATCAAGCTTTCTTGCAGTTGGTCGCTTTTATGATCGTAGATTTTGACATAATAAAGTGGTTGAAATAGCGACTAACTACGACTTACTTGTATCTTTGATCATGCTGTACACACACACACATATATATGTATATATATATATATAGTAGATATCATTTTGGTAGGAGCTGACCGTTCAATTTTTCCTATTGCAGTCAACGACTAAACTTTAGCAGATGAAGCAGGAAACAGAATATGGTAAAAAAACGATGATCAATATTTGATCCTTGTAAACCAGTGAGTCTACTGCTGTAACTTACAGTCGCTAGCCCACACCATCCTATATATAGAGGGTCAGTGGAGTACTGCCGCCACGGCCCATGCGCCTCAACATCCTGATAACCCATTCTCAACCTCATTCTTCTCTTCTTCACCATTCTTTCTCTCCCTCTCTCTGTTTACAGATCTATTCCCCAGCATCACTTCCCCAGAGCATATTCACATCCTTCTTCTTTCGTCATCACTGAGCCATCATTATTGAGAACCCACTTTCTGTAGCCATGCCGGAAGCACCAAAAAACTCATTTGCCTTCACACCAAAGGCATTTAATCAGCATAGTGAAGCGCTGCAATACATTGAGGATGTCACCAACAATGCCAGTCAGGTCCAGGCGAGGGTGCTTGGCGAGATCCTGTCGCATAATGCGCATGTTGAGTACTTGCGGCGGTGTGGCCTGGACGGCCGCACCGCCGACAGGCAGAATTTCAAGAAGCTCTTGCCCGTGATCAGCTACGAAGACATAAAGCCAGATATTGATCGAATTGCGAATGGTGATAAATCTCCGATCCTCTCATCCTCCCCCATATCAGAATTCCTTACAAGGTAACGTATAGCCCTAGAACTATAGCTGGCACTCAGTTGAGTAAGAATTTAGGATATGTGGTGCAGACGATGGGACGACAATCATATTGCACCATTTTCAAGAAACAAAAGTGAGAATAAGAGAAAAAACTTTTGCATGATCAGCTATCATCTTCTACAGCCAGCTGTAATTGTACCTGCAGATTTTTTATTCTGCTGGACTTTGTCATGCATATATAATAGTCATTCTCTGAAACAACATCCACCATTTCTTGCTTTTCTAATCATCCATCGCTTCTGTGGTTTTCTGTGTGACACAGTTCTGGAACATCAGGAGGAGAGAGAAAGCTGATGCCCACCATAGAGCAAGAGTTGGAAAGGAGGTCCTTGCTCTACAGCCTGCTCATGCCTGTCATGGACCAGTTTGTTCCTGACCTTGACAAGGGCAAAGGAATGTACTTCCTGTTTGTGAAGTCTGAAGCCAAGACACCAGGAGGCCTAGTGGCCAGGCCTGTGCTCACCAGCTACTACAAGAGCAAGCACTTTACCGAGAGGCCCTTTGATCCATACACCAACTATACCAGCCCCGATGAAACGATCCTCTGCCCGGACCCCTTCCAGAGCATGTACTCCCAGCTTCTCTGTGGCCTCATCCAGCACAAAGAGGTTCTGCGTGTCGGGGCCGTTTTCGCTTCTGGGTTCATCCGAGCTATCAAATTTCTTGAACACAACTGGACAGAGCTTGCTCGTGACATCCGAAACGGCCATCTCAATTCCCGGATCACTGACCTCTCTGTCAGGGAGGCTGTGACTACAATCCTCAAGCCAGACCCTGAGCTTGCCGAACTGATAGAAGGGGAATGCATAAAGAACTCATGGCAAGGGATCATTCCCAGGCTGTGGCCTAACACTAAGTATATTGATGTTATAGTGACAGGCACCATGGCGCAGTACATACCAACACTTGATTTCTATTGCAATCGACTGCCACTTGTGTGCACTATGTATGCATCTTCTGAGTGTTATTTCGGCCTGAACCTTAACCCTTTGTCTGATCCTAAGGATGTGTGTTATACCCTAATTCCAACCATGGCCTACTTCGAGTTCCTTCCTGTTCATAGGAACAATGGTGTCACAGATCCCCATGTCATCTCCAAAACGCAGTGGGAGAAAGAAGAGAAGGAGCTCGTGGAACTTGTTGATGTGAAGCTCGGCCATGATTATGAACTTGTGGTCACCACATTTGCAGGTCAGAAGCATACTTTATCATTATCATCTTCATTACCGTTGTTATATTGAAAGGCTGAAGAAAACTGCCTTGCAGACGATTTAGGAAGGACACGGCTTGGTAAAATTGGCCTTTTCCTATATATGCAATGTGCTGCAGAATATTCATTTTTTTGCATTCTGTTGTTTTCAAACTCATGATATCCCACTAAGTTTGTGATTATACTCACAAGAGCATTCTTTCCAGCTGCTGCCAAACTTGTTTTCGTGCTTCTTAGAGAAAAGACAATAAGATTCTTCTTATCTGTTTGTTTCTTCTCAAAGACACTTATTGGGCCTCTTTTTTCTTTCTTTTTGTTGGGTAATAGGATTGTATCGCTACAGAGTTGGTGATGTGCTTAGAGTTGCCGGATTCAAGAACAAAGCGCCCCAATTTCAGTTCATCTGCCGAAAAAATGTGGCTCTCAGCATCGACTCCGATAAGACGGACGAGGTCGAGCTCCAAAATGCGGTCAAGAATGCCATACACCACTTGGAGCCATTTGGAGCCACTCTGGTTGACTACACCAGCCATGCAAACACTAGCACCATACCAGGCCATTATGTCCTATTCTGGGAGCTCAAAAATGGTGCAACTCCAGTGCCGCCCAGTGTCTTTGAGGACTGCTGCCTCACCATAGAGGAGTCCCTCAACAGTGTCTACCGGCAAGGGCGAGCTGCCGATAAATCGATCGGGCCGCTGGAGATCAAGGTGGTCGAGGCCGGAACTTTCGACAAACTGATGGACTATGCCTTGACAAATGGGTCCTCAATCAACCAGTATAAGACTCCAAGGTGTGTCAAGTTCACACCCATAATTGAGTTACTCAATTCCACTGCCCTGTCTAGCTACTGTAGTCCTAAGTGCCCCAAATGGGCACCTGGGCACAAGCAATGGGGCACTCACAATTAGCTCTGCTTCTTCCTTTCCATTCAGCAAGCACACTGGCTAGCCCAGCCCCCTTCCTTTGACCACTATTTTCTAGTTAGAATATGGAATTCAGAACTCCGTCTTTAGTCGTCCTGTTGGTATGCTATGTTTAAGTTCTACTGAAGAAATTCTCCCTATGTAAAAAGCAGTTCGCATGTTAAAAACTCCCCCTTTTCTAATGTTGTTTGATTTGCAGGAAAAAGAAATATGAGAGAGAGAGAGAGGCGCAGAATGAAGAATATAATTCTAAGAAAAATCCAAACAAAAGAATATTGCACCATCAAGATAATCATGATCTGTGACTTGAATTTGAAAACTGACAATCAAGCTTGACCAAGGATCAAAACATGAGACTTCGAGTGATTTCAGCCATGACACGATATATCTTGCATGGTTGGGGTTTCGTACAGATTGATGAATACACAAGAAGACAGAAACCAGCCTCGTGCATAAACCAGTAACGCAGATCAAAATCTAAGCCATATCGATCGAGCTTGCCATTTTGGCCTTGTGCTTTGGTCATGACATCCACTTAATAAATGTTGCAGATGGGATTATGGGACCTCGATATGTATGGACATTATTTTAACCATATAACATATCTTTTATTCTACGACGAAAACATTTTTGTAATATTAAAGCATAAAACTGTTATTAAAAAACTAATAGACTTGTCTCCTCTTGCCTTATTTTCCAAAGAGGATACGCATCAGGAACTTGTGGCACCCATCAGATCGCCCCATTATCTTTCTGAATTGTGTCAAGATCCATCAAGACAAGAAGAATAGAAACAAAAAACATTATGGCTTCTCCTTCTCTAACATTAATGAGATAATTCATCCTTGGAACTCATTTTTCATGCTATATTTATGTAAACGAACCAAGCATAACATCCTCATGAAATAACATGTAAAACAGCGCTTCTTATCCATAAGTGAGCCGGCCTTCTCGATATCCGCATCAAACATAAAACTGTGGTTCATATCTGAATACGGATGCACACACTTACATATGTTTATGTATACGATCTGATCAAGGTCAGACCAGTCCCGGCAGAACTAGGACCTGGCCTCCCGACACTAGTGAAAGCGAAGTATAATTAATATACAGCAGCTTAGACATGTATCATGTGACAAGCACCGCAACACGGCTAAGCCAACACAGCCAACAATCTGCGCAGATTAGGGAGCATAATGGCAATATATCACGAAACAGAACTTTGTTACATAATTCGTGGAGGTCTGATTGAGATGCAAAATCAGTCACTGTGTCATGCATTACTTCGCCGAAAACGTCATTTTCTTTAAGATCTCTTCCATAATTATGTGATTCTGTTGCTAACTGTGGATTCCTAACCTGCGTGCCGGTAAGTGATACCACTGATTGGAATCATGGCCGCGTGCTTAGGCATGCCAAGTGAGAGATCATCCTACTTAATGTTGGTTCGTCATGCTTAGGACCATCCTGGCCAGAGAGTCTTTCCTCCCGGCCGGCTCGACGGCATAATGGCAAGCACCAGGTCAAGTCCCCATTAATCTGTGGGCTGGGAAATAGACAGGCGAGTTTGGTGTAGAAGTGACCAAGTAATTGACCCACACCTTCGTCGGGAAAAGGCCAATTAATGGTTCCATGAGCTAAGTCCAAACTGTAGATGCATGGCACAACCCCACCCGAAAGTATGGAATCTTTGGACTTGCAAAAGGAAGGTCTGGGTGGAGGAGGAGATAAACCTAGCTATGCACAGAGGAGACAGGATGTAGACTGGTCAGTGCAAGGAGGCTGGCTTTGCATGAGCCAAGTCATGGTTAGAGGAGACAGAAGACAGACTATTCAGTATGGATTATGTCCACCAATTGCCAAATTGGTCCTACCTTCTGAGCCATCCGTAGTCTTGCCTATCATAGTGGGCCGGTTAACTGTATGCCGCCCACTTACAGCTTCATACAGTTAGGTGTACAGTAATCTTCACATCATTAGGCCTTCAATCTCTTCTAAGTAAAGTTGCTTTACTCGAACTGGGGAGTGCAATATTATGTGAGACAATATGCGTGTATGATTAATCAAATGAAACAAACAGTTCAACTGAAGCAGATGGACTTGTACTGATAGATTCTTCCTGATTCAGACTCCAACAGGTTTTTTGCAGGAAGCTCGATTCGGGCGAGCAAATGTAGGGCAGTTACGATATTTGGTCCCTGCATCATTCTGGTGATCAGAATCGGATCCGATGTGCATCATCCGATGCTGATCAGTATTTGCAACGATATTAATTACAGAGTTGCTGGCCTGAAAGCTCACCTAACTGTGTAAATTGGTTCACAGTTTTAAGTTGAAAAGGATTTAAGAGAGCTGGTTGCTCAACTCACTGTGTGACATGCTGTTTCACATGCCACAAGTGATAAGGAGGCGCTTTTGGTGAGGATGGCAGGTACAATAAACGGTTAGTTGTTTGCTGAAAAGCGAATGTGAAAATTAGAAATGGAAACATGAACCTCTCTAGCCACCTACCAGATTTTTATAGATCCAGGAAAATCCATGGGTTTCTGTTCCTGCATCTAAGATTTTTGTTAAGAATGGTTGGAGAAAAAGAAATCCTTCACTTGTGTGGTTGACAACTTGAAAAGAATGGAGCCTGCTGACTTTGATCATTATGGATACCAATGGATTGGATTCAGAAATGCTTCAAAAAAGCCGGATATAGAAAAAAAGTTTCAAAAACCCAATTAAGAAATCGGATTCAAATGCTTTTTTAGATTCAGTTTCAAACAAATATCCTATGTTTAACATCTACATATTTCGAAAGTTGGTTCTTAACATTTCATAATGTGGCACAGGTTCGGTTGTGTATTTAAAAATTTGATTTAGATTCAGATACGAAAATAAAAATTGGATTATGAATTTACAAAATGGATTCAGATATGGTATAATTTTTTTTTCTTTTGTATTTGAATCTGAATATGTAGACCTCAATCGAACATGATAAAAATGATATCTGATTTGAATCCAGTACTAGGTCGAATTTGCATGTTTTTAGATTTTACGTGATTTGAGATCTCGGGATCTTGAATACAGGACCTTATGTCCAGATTTTCAATAAGAGGATCCTCATGTGCCAAATTCAACAAGGATCTTGCATCTCTTGTTTGAAAGATTCATCACGAACTAAGCAGAAGTATGCAATTTATGCATCTTTAATCTACGAACTCTCAAGTTGGACGCTGTAACGATAATCTAATTCGGTGGACAAAAGAAATTTTTAAATTTATGGTCTCGAAATCCACAACTTTGTAAAACCAAACCGCACTCAAGTCCTATAGAACTTACAACAGCAGCTCGAGGAGTCGAGCGATAAGTTTGATACTTCATGACACCTAGCAGTGTGATCATTACCATAATATCCATACCTTCTCATTTTGTCAAAAAAGGAAGCTATAATATCTTCACATTTTTGTTTATATCTTCAAAATTTTCACATACAACCACTAAAGATAAAGGAGCTTTGCTTTTGAAAAAAAAAACATATTTTGGTTGGTTGTTTTATTTATGTGACAGAAAGCAGAAGGTACATTAAGAAGCATTATAGCCAATAGTTGCAAATCAATGAATGTCTTCAGCATCACTTCTTTTGTACGCATAAACGCGGCCACCAAAAGAATATTAAAATAAAAGAGGCATCGGGATGTGCGGTTGCCCAATCATTGCCCTAAAACCTAAGGGTGGAAAAACTCGACCTGGACAAAAAGGCAATGAGATGCTTCAGAGGCCAACTATATGAAATTTTGAAGAAAAATATTGGTGGTTTAGAGGAGCACATGGTTTTTAGAATACATGATATTCCCAACCTCAACTTCATACTTATTTACAGCCGATCTTTTGAGGAAACTCCATGCAGTTGAGATTTCTAGAACTTGAAGGCTTCATTAGTAGGGAAAAAACTTGCCCTTCTATTTTCTTTAGTAGTTTTGAAGTTGTCCTGCAGTATTATAAACATCGGTTTTCATCTCAAAAATCATCAATGGCATGCCATATTGGCTTATATTTGCATGCATTACTCTTTAAACATAAAAAGGAAGTTCTTCCTTGTTATCTTGTTGAAATATCAGCCCACATGCAGAGCTCATGCAAGCTGATATGACTTGGATCACTCATGCACAAGCCAATATTTTTGAATGGCCCTAAATCTGCATGCACTTGCCTTATATTATATGTTGCCCGATACGCATTAATACTTGTGAGTGTTTATTATAAGAGTATTTAATGCATTTAAATGACACGGAAAACAATTAAAGGAGACAACAGGTTCTAAAGTTTCCATATACACCGGTGCCCAAAATCGATTATGAGGAGTAACAAGTGTCGATTGTAGGTGCATTAATGCGCGCGTCTTCACGTTGTTCACGGTAGCTTCATCAGGCTTTTTCCCGAAAAAGATGCATGCCGAGTAAGTTCGGTTTGTTTTGAGAATTAAAACAACCACAACACAACCAACTTCATGAAATCTGTCACCTGTAAATTTCATTGAAACAGATAAAAATGTTATATTCTGCATCATGAAAATCTTAGGCTTCCTTGCGTATTGATTTCGTCTGAAATATTAATGAGATTGAACTTGCGTAGAATTTGGCATCTCAATTAAATTCTGTAGAATTTGGCTTTTGTTTTTCTTAATTAAATGTTGGTGTTCATAGCAGCCTTAAGGAGCTTAGTTCCACTGAACAAACAGGCAGCTTACATTAAGAGTTAAGACGTACGAGGTTTTGCTGTCATGTTTCGAGTTGAATGATGTATTGTAGGTTTATTCAAGCCTCAAAGTAAGCAAAAATCTTGAAGGTGTAAGAGCACCGATTGAAAGGTGGAGTTTCCCTTAAATAAACATCAAAAAAATTGGTTTTCCTGATGCAAAGCAGGAGTCTCTTTTTCCTCTTCTTTTTTGAATGATGTTTTAATCTTTCCATAATGGTATAGCAAAATTTTCTGACAGAACGCCAACAAGAAGCACCATGCAGCCGACTGGAAGTCGGTTGATGACCTTCAAATTCTTTGAAAGAATTAGTAAAGGGTCAAGAACTGGGGTGAGAAAGCATGGCTGAAGATAAAGAATCGGAAGCAAAGCGAGAAAATGAGTGCCACTGTTCAGGTATGAGCATCCAACCGAGAATTTCGCTCAATCTGAATTTGATAAGAGGGAGAGATGGGGGAGAAGATTGCTCAACCACCTGATCTTCGAACCAAGTTGCTGTTGCTGGAGATAAGAATCCGTAACCCCTGTTTGCGAATTAAAAATCGAAAAAGAAAAAACGAGAAAAGTAAAGATTTGGTTGTGAAACGGTAGAGGAGGGAGAGTGAAGGCAGAGAGGCTGACACGTTTCCTTCTTATTCCAATGGGGACAACGTATTTTGCTCCGTTTCCTGCGGCTGTTTTCTCTCGTTATCTAAAGAGAAAGCCACAAAAAAAAGGAAATTCACGTTGGAATTCCCCTGACAAACAGGCTTTTCGCCTTTCCAACCTGGGAATCCCTTTCCTGCCCCCTTCCTCCCCCACCTCGACCTCCTCTTCACCTCGACCCCCATCTTCTCTTCTACCACTATTTTGACTGTATTGCCCATCTCCTCTTCAGGTTCGTAGAAAAATTTTCATTCAAATTTTCCTGTTCATAAGAAACTGCATTTAATTCTGGACGCCGGTCAACCAGAAAGGTTCAATGTTCCTCATCCATCACATTAATTTCCCACATCAAGATTTTCTTTCCGTGAGAAGAATGGAAAGTTTGTTTCTTGCCATTTTCCTCTTTTCCCATCGACAAGCAAGAGTTCATAAAATTACAGAGAACTTGGAGGAAAAAATAATAATAATAATTATGAGAATCCAAAGTTTAATACCAAGAAAGAAACGTAATTTGACAATACGTTGGTCGTTTTGACTCTTTCAAATCTGCTTAGATTTGGAACGCAACCGAACTCAAAATGGCAGAAATTAACTTTTAATTAATGTCTGCCATTTTCCAATCCATTGAGCGTATTTTGAACAGCATTAAAACCTCATCGATGATCTTAATTACTGCAGTAATTTTTTGTGTATTTCCATTTAAGGACTTCCTTTTTTGTGTTTTATTGTCCGGAACGGAATATTCTCACTTGCTTGATCAAGCTCGCCTACTTTTTATACATAGACTTTGTCTAAACACAATTTTATTGAGCACCATATGCTCTTAAACAAATTGGTTTGCTTTCTTTATTCGTATATAATTTTTCAAACTAAGTTCTTAAATGGCAATAAAAGCAGTTCATATTCATGACAGCGACTACGAACGACGAGCTTCAGATGTGGCCACTAATTATGTCAAGGCTGTTGCATTAAACATATAATATTAAGAGACTAAGATTTATATGAATCGAAATTGATATTGCGTACATTTAAACCAACAAATGTTACATAATCAATATAAAGAAATGCGCCGCTTATCAAAAAAAAAATGAAAAGGAAAGGGTCCTCAATTAAGAAATAATTTTTAATGGAAAGTAAACTTAGAAGGGCAGCATGGGCGTATTCAATTTTATGGAGTATGAAAAGGCCCACTTACCATATCTTCAAGAAGGGCAATATGGTCATAATGGAAAAGAATGATGGGAATATGTAAAGCCCCTCTGGCCCCCACTTTGCGGCCGTTTCCAAAATTTTCATGGAAATGAAAAAAAAAGGACTCTTCTTCAACTGGCTGCACTGTTCGCGGCAAAATAGGAAACTTCACGTCAAGCCCAACCTTTTCAAATATAATACGAAAGGGTCCTCACTTTAAAACAATTTCTGGTGCCCCCATAGATGTTTTTACTTTTTAGCGACCGACGGACCTAACTTCTGAATGGAGGACAAGATATCAATTGTCCTCTGAATGAGATACGGATGACACGAAAGAAAAATAGAGGTAACTAAAATCAAGGGACAATTTTCACCTTACCTTCAAATAGAGGTAATTAAAATTCACGTGTGACTTTCATCTGCAGTTACGCACTCTTCAACTTGTGCAAACTCCCACTTAAGTTAAATTATACTCACTTCACAATTGTAGGGAGAATAATTTGAACTTCAAACTTACTTGCAAACGAAGCAATGCACACGACCTACGAGTCCACTCAGATGTATTTGTGCCTCAAAAATTTCAACCTTGTATTGGAAATAAGGAAAACCAGTGGTGCACATGGGAAATATTAAAATTGGTTAAAACATCAGGGGGTGAAAGATTGCCTGCCAACTGTAAAATTCGCTTTACCAACAACAAATCTTCCTCATGGAATCTAATGGATTTATAATCGCATAATCGGATTTCCAGCCTTCGTCTCCTGGTAAAACCCTCCCTGAACCCACTCTCTCTCTCTCTCTCTCGCTCCATGGCGGCCTCTGCCTCGAGAAACATGGTTGTCTTCTTCTTGGGTCTCTTCGTCCTGCTCCTCCCTCTTGTTTCCGGCGGCGCCATCCACGAGATCCTGCGCAGCAAGGGCCTGCCGGGGGGGCTTTTACCCAAGGCCGTAAAATCCTTCTCCCTCGATGAAAGCGGGCGCCTTGATGTCTATCTGGATCGCCCCTGCTACGCCAAGTTCGACAACAGGGTCTTGTTCGACAGCGTTGTGAGAGGTAACCTCAGCTACGGCGCCCTTACTGGCATGGCCGGCCTGTCCCAGGAGGAGCTTTTCTTGTGGCTCCCCGTCAAGGACATCAAGGTTGAGGATCCCGGCTCCGGTGTCATACTCTTCGATATCGGCGTCGCTCACAAGCAGCTCTCGATCTCCCTCTTCGAATATCCGCCTGACTGCAGCCCGGAGGACGCGGATCAAATCGTAACGCCATCGTCAGGTTTGTGCTTTGTTGGACGCTCTAGGCGTTTCTTTGTGTCGAATTTGATTCGGGTGCCGCTCGTTTCGGTTACATCGGGATGTTTCTGACCTTTGTTTGAGTTCTTCTTTTGTCAATTTTTTTGGGTTTTCCCTGGGGTGCTTTGAAGGTATGCTCTGAAAATTTTGTTTCTAGGCGCCTTTCAAATCTTTTGATTTGTAAGAGTTTGATTGTCGGTGGCTGAGTGTCTGCATGTTTTCTTTTAATTCTTATGGTTTGATGGGTTTTGCTTCTTTTTTTTTTTGTGTGTGAAACCATGTTGTGATCCCGGATCCTGCAACCTACGGTTTTTGGGATCCTTTGATCTCTGATGCCTACTGTTTGTTATGTTATCCTTTCAGCCTTTTTTGCCGAAAAATATTAAGGTTATGATTTTCTTGAGGCTTCTAGTTCCTTCCCTCCCTTTTGTTTGGCTCTGATTTTTTAGGGTCGGTCCTGATTTTTCGGTTTCATGCATTATTTCCTTTGCGAAGGTGCTTGGTCCCTCTGATTTTCTTATCTAAGATGGGTAGAAATTTACGAAATTGCATGGACTCTTACTGCGGCATCAATTTTTCGTATTTGGATTGCTTAAGTCTTATGTCGGTATAACTTTGTTTTATTGGAACTCCTGTTGCAGGTTTCCTTGGAAGGAAAGCTGGAAGGGAAGGGACGGCTGAACAAAGATGAACATCGGAGAGTTTTTTTTTTTTTTTTTTTCCCTTTCTTGTTCTGATGGCCTTTTCAGATGATAGTTGTTAGCCTCTGCTAATTTAGGCTTGTAAATACATTGGCGTTGAAGGACCGACTCTTGCCGATATGGAGAAGCCTTTGCGTTTTTCTGCTTCTTGGTAGTGGTTTTTTGTAGGATTTGGAAGATCTTTTTGTTAGTTGAATCTCAATTTTGATACTGATGTCCCATGAGAGGATTGGAAGCACTTGCCGCTGATAAGTTTGCAGCAGCAACAGTTTAAATTTTAGGCTCAATTTTTTAGTCCTCCACGGTCTCCAAGAAGACAGAGGTGCATTTGTTTGTTTTGTAGTTTAATGAAAAAAAAGAATCTGCTCCTCTTTGTAGGCTGTTCTTTTCCTGTCACTGTGACTGGAGTGGAGGATAGACCTGCAGAAAGAGAGGGGGAGAAGAATAAGGACATAGGGATTCGTATTTTTTTAGTTTGTATTTTTTTTTTAGTTTGTTCGTACAACAAGGTCAAAACTCGCGTTGCCAATGAAAGGTTCGAAAGAGAGTTGTGGTGCGTGTTGTTTTCTAGAAAATCCGAAAACTAAATTATGGGATGCCGGATACCTTCCTCTGAAACAATGGTGAATCTGCAGTGCAACTTGATCTGCTTCTAGTTCGTTAAAAATAAATTATGCCCCTTATTAAGGAAAGGAATACTAAAACTAAGTATCTATCTTCTGTCTCTTTCTCACACAAATTAAAGTCTGGTTGATACAAGCACCTGAAAATCTGCTGCTAGGGGCGCGCGAGAGATCTTTGACATGAAGGGCATATTTGCCTAGCTTAGTCTCGTCTCACATGGGCCATTCACACAAACATCATATCAAATTTTATTGTGTTGCACATAAATCAAATCAAATCAAATCATGCGATTCCTTTTGCAGAGTGGGTATGTTATGTGGAAATTAAAAAGATGCCCTTTCACAGTTATTAACTTGAATTCTTTATCATTTCTGGCCTTGAATATTTCAAACATATATGTGCATATATATCTAAGTTTTTGAGTCCCTCTATTTTTCTCTTAATCTGCATCTTTCTTTTCGAAATCTCAAACATTGTTAGCTGACATCGAGGCTGTACAGAGCATTAGTTCAGTCGAGTGAGAGAGGTCCTGCGATTGTGCACCAAGGCATAGAGAATACCAATATGAAATGAGTTTGAGCACGCGTAGGGTATACATCACTGTCCCACGTGTATGCCCTTTTTTAGTAGTGTCTTCGTAATCATCTCCAATTAGAGTCTCTTTGGCTGCCTCTGTAAAGCTGGTAAAATGGGTTCTCATTTCCAACCTGCATAAGGGGATTCAGCTTTTTGTTATCATGATGGCACACTTTTCAATGTCAGAGAGAAAAACTTTGATGTGCTTGTTGAAGACATATGCACAAGCCAATTGGATGACACATGAACGCTATCCTGGTGACACTTTATCTTAGCCGTCTTCTTAAAGAACAGAGAGGCACTTAAAAGAACAATACAGCTATATTCTATTGCAGTATGTTGGAGTTCTTGCCCGACCATTGTTCTTTTGAAATTAGGCATATGTCCTGGTTTCATTCCACAACCTGAAGCCAAAGAAGAAAGCACGGGTTCCCCATGAAAACCCATCAAGGATAGGTCCATCTATCAGAAGTCAAGCCCAAATTGATTCGTCTCCGAGAGAGTATTCTTGCATAAAAGCATCTGCAATGCATGAAAAGTAAGTTCCCAACATGAATCCAAAGTAGAAAGATATATTCTGAAGTTGGCAACTGAAATTTCTGTAAGAGATATTTAACTAGTTGTTCTCTTCTCATATTCAGAAATTTGAATGTCTGCTTTTGTTAAGCGACAATGTCTCATGTTTGTGTTTGACATCTCTGTTGATGCGGCTTTTCTGTTCTATTTCTCTTCCTCTTTCTTGAGGACTGGCGAACTATGATCAGCACGAGTTCTGGTTCAGTAAATGAGTGAACTAAAAACTTTCCATATGTTTCCCATATATTTCTAGTTTCTACAGTCATAGTTTCACTATTCTTGTGGATGTAATCGATGTCTCTCTCCTATAAGTGCAGAGACTGTTCAGCTCAACGACATGTCAGAGCCGACACAAAGCTAAACCATGATAAAGTGCAGTCCCTGCGGCTGCCATAAATATTGGTTCACTCAATTCTTCATCTTTCTGTTTGGCGGAAACTGTTCCCTGGCCTGCAGTCTCATCAGGTCTACAGTCTCATCACTGCTAATTTCTAAGCGTGTCAAGCGGTGGAGTGTGATCATTAATCACATGAATCTAAGAAACTTAGCCTAGAGTTCTGGAGGAAGACTTTGACGTTATGAAAGAAAGAGGACGATTATGACGACTCGATATTTCCTAACTAGATCTTGCCGTTCTTGTCGCAGCGAAGAATATTCCTTACTGTAGTCATCGGTGACTCATCTTTATGGAACATCATGATAGAAAGATATACTCTGAGAAATCCCCACAAACTTTGCTACAGAGAGAGACATTCCATTCCTGGTCCTTTGTCAGAACTGCAAAAGTGCACCAAAAAATGCAGAGAGCACCATGACTCGCAACAACTTGATGCCGTGAAGCTGCTCAAGCAATGGGTTTCTTAAGGCCCAGTCATGCTTTAGAAAGCACTCCAACCATGTGACTAAGACAACTTGTGAATGCGCACAGGTCTATTGCAACCAGCAAAGCAAGCCGGTTGAATTCGTTCAACTTACAAAACCCACGTATCAGAATTCAGATCCAGAAGCATTCACAGTTTAGCTGAAACTAGTGAAGGCATCTCATCCCCGGGGAAGGTGGCCTGCTGTCTCGATTTAAAGTGAGAACCTCACGTATTTTGCCGACCAAAAGGGCCAAAGGTGTCCCAATGTAGGGCCATTGACAAGGAATAACAACAAGATATATAGGTGTCTATGGTAAAAATCTCACAAACTTTACAGGTGAAGAGATTGTAAAAGAAATAAATAGAATGATAGAATCAAGAAAGACCAAGGTCCCGAAACAAATCAAGCATCCTGAAAAATCATAAACTTCATAAATGAAAAGTAAAATTGTACAAGAAGGAAAGTTACAAAGAAATACAGATGTCCGCTAAAAAACACAAAAAAAGAGGCCATCAGAAACTCATCTTACAGATCCCACGTGATTGGAACAAGATTTTTTACCGAGAAAGCCACAATCAAGAAACGTAAAGATCCCCAAAACTACAAAGAAAGGAAACCAGGGCTTAGTAAAGGGGCGGTTGGGAGGTTCGGACGCCGTGGATTTCGAGGCGTTGATGATTGGGGTCAGACTGCTGGTGGAAGGTGAGTAGGAGCCGAAGCTTCGAGTGGCGGCGGGCAGGGTGGTCACTGCTGCAGGAGATGCCGCCGATCGCCCACGCGGCGACATGGCGTTGGTGACTGAAGCCGCTTGAACATGATGGATCAAAGTTCCAAGCATTGTGCAGAGAGAGAGAGAATTGCTCTTCCAAAACGGGCACGCCGTTCTTGTTAGGGAAAAGTCCTAATTAAGAATGAAAGACTCGATTTAAGAGGTTGTTATCGATTTCTTTTTTATCATTCGCAGTTGAAGAGGAGGCAGGGAGCGAAGTTGTTTGGACTTTGGATTGGACAATGAGGAACAAAATGAGGAACTTGACCGAATGGGCCTCCTTACATGGACTGGTTGGGATGTGGAGTCACTGACGAATCCTGGATGTGATAACGTATAATTAACCATTTTGACTTGTAGATATCAATTTGATCAAAGCAGATGGTAGATACGGAAAAGTAAATTTTACCAACTAATATTTCATGAATCTGCATAAAATCGTATATTTGTAAGGACCAAGAGTAATGGGTAACTTGCAAAGGCACACTCCTAGTCCTATATTCATATTTGAAATATTTGCAACTGAAAATTTATGTTCAAAGGCTTCCCCACTGCCTTCTCGATCTAAGCCAAGAAAATGTTAAGGTTTTTCTTGCATCTACGTCCTCCCTTGCAACAACAAAAGCTAAAGATGGATTAGCAATTACTGACCGCTGGTAGCTAGAAAACCTTCACTTACGAGCATTCCTTCTTATCAACCACACAAATGACAGGGGTCTACCGCAACAAGCAAGCAGAAGAATGCAAGTCCTATAGTTCTTTGAAGAAGTAGTCCAATATGGTTCAGAATACGATAGATCCTTCCATCCATAAGACAATATTGTGCTTCAACTTTAACGTCCTTCAAACGTGAACCTATCTCATGTTCAATTTATGCTTGCTGCTAGTTCACAATCCTGACAAGGATATCTTTAGTGATACCCTGCTTTTCTTCGTTCATGTGACTGATAGCATGTTAAAGAATACTGTTCCTTTCTGAAAATAGTTGCTGCTTTCGATTAATCGTTGCTGCTACCAGCTTTAACATTAAGCAAGTTAAGATTGCAGTCAGTTCTATCTTCAAGATATCTTCTAAGCCAGCATGTCCATTGCGTGTTGTTGGCAGCCAGGAAAAAACTCACGACGGTGTTATCTACAAAAATCCTGAAGGATTTCATTCAGTGCAATAGATTCAGCCTAATTCTCTCCGTGCGCAGAAAACCTGATGTTTCCATCCCCAAAGACCACTACTTTCCTCGAGTTCTTGCTGCTGGTGACGAGCTGAATGCTGCTATCTTTTGTCTGGCACCGATGGCCACTCATCCACAGCGAGCCCTGAATTGAGCCACATTTCAAGCTCCTGACGGTCTCCTGTGTCTACTCTGAATTCTAAGATGGAAGTACATACAGACAGGCACACGCACTGATGGTAATGGTACCCATCCAATAAATACATCTTTTTTCATTTATTTCCCTAAGAGTGTATCCATGCCCATGGCATTCTAGGACCCTCTAATCCATGAATTAGGTTCTTAGAATTAAATTCTCAAGGTGACTTCTGTCACAAGAACTAATTTGTGGCAAGGAACCAAATCTTATTCCACTACTGTGTTCAACTTATGAAAGTGGGACTCTAATTCCAGATTCAACTTGTCGACAATCACAAATCTCTCTCTCTCTCTCTCTTTCGCTGAATAGAGATCATGATCATTCACTACGACACTGAATTTCCATTTCTTGCTAAAACCAAAAACTTTATCGTGTTGCTGACGGTTTCCAATAAAAGTGAATCGTAAAAGGTTCATTATTGACTCCATGCTTTGTTCATTTTGAGGGACCAGCATTCTAGGACCCTCTAATCCATGAATTAGGTTCTTAGAATTAAATTGTCAAGGTGACTTCTGTCACAAGAACTAATTTGTGGCATGGAACCAAATCTTATTCCACTACTGTGTTCAACTTATGAAAGTGGGATTCTAATTCCAGATTCAACTTGTCGACAATCACAAAGCTCTCTCTCTCTCTCTCTCTGAATAGAGATCATGATCATTCACTACGGCACTGAATTTCCTTTTCTTGCTAAAACCAAAAACTTTATCGTGTTGCTGACGGTTTCCAATAAAAGTGAATCGTAAAAGGTTCATTATTGACTCCATGCTTTGTTCATTTTAAAGAACCACACCAAGTGAGCAGTTTCAGTTTGATAAAACTCGTCAATCATCTTCTAACTCAGATTCGGGATGAACTATCACGCCTCTGGCAATTACTGCCTCTCGCTGACTGCAACAGTAAAATCAGCATCTTCTGCCACACCAGATATGCTCCCTTGAATGCAATGTCTCCAGATTCATGGAAACTGGCAACAGCTTGCAGTAAGGCCAAATCTCTAACTGTGGTCTAGTTAAGCAAATGACCAAATATGTAAGGGAGTGCCAAACGAAAAACAGTTTACAAAACGTGAGTCATAATGACAACTAATGATGCACACCGAACATGGACTACGAATATCACTCGAACAGGATACAGAAATGCCAAAATAAATTGGAGGGGCGGAGCCAGAATTTTTTTTTATTTTTTTTTCATGGAGCACTAAGCATATAGTTAACAAATTTATGGGGCAGTGACCTAGGTCCCGTAGGGCTGTCCTATATAACTAGACCTAAATCCACCGAAGTTTAACCACTAATTTAAACTTTCATAGAATGGGCTCCATGGGCATACGCCTCACGCAGCAACCACTTAGTATACTATGGTAATTAAACCAAGCTGCAGAAAACCAAATTTAATTATGAAAATTTAGCATCATTAACCACCTATATGCAGAAGTAAACGTAAACCAGAAGAAATATTCACAAGAACCAATTCTTAAAGGTAAACCAGTAAGGAAATTGGAAGAACAAAAACTGCAGTCACCATTGCTGTCACCCCAAGAAGCGATGGTAACCAGAACTGATGGGGTGGTTCTATCCTTTCCGATGGTGACAAAAGAAAAGGAGAAGGCACAGACTGATTTTTCTAAGATGTTGCTAAGGCTAAGTATCAATGACAAAGTTGTTGAGGGAATACCACTTCATCAATGTGATGTCAATGTGGCCGAAAATTCATCAGTCCCAAATAATGCAGTTCTACAAGGAGAAAGCACCCCTAGGTCGTGCAAATGTGTTGTGAAAGAAATACTTCAAAACTGTGCAACAAAGGAACAGGGATCCTTGAGCTGCCGAGATCACCAAACCATAGATTCGATGTGATTGACAACCTGCCACTTCTAAAGGATAGAGAGCATGAAGAAGATAACTGTAATAGATCAAGGAAATGTGATTTAAACGAAGAAAACTACAAATTGGCACATTTGATAAGTCACCAAGTGACATTTTGGAAGCAAAACGGCTATTTTAGAGTGTCATCCATACACGCCACGTGAACAAGTATTATACACAAGCTACAATCAGAAAAACCAAAATATACTAAAAAGTTCACGATACAATTTGTAAACGAAAAACTTCAAAACTGTGCAGCTAAGGAGATGGGATTCTTAAGCTCACAGAGATCACCAAACCATAGATTTGATAAGTTTGATAACCTGTTACTTCTAAAGGATAGAGGAGTTGAAGAAGGTAAATGTAATATATCATGGACATGTGATTTAAACAAAGAAAAACTACGATTTGACACATTTAACAGTCACCAAGTGACATTGAAGCCGCTGCCTCCCTCAAGTCTTACTTTAATTCATGACCATAATTTGCTAGTTTTTGCACTGCTCAACCTTGCCGATCTCATCACCTTCACTAGTTTAGTGAGGAAAGAACTTCTGTCAACCTGTTAATTAGTTGAAAGGCGGATTAATAATTCCTTTGGTTCACGGATCCCCACAAAACCCTGCATATTTTATCAATTATCACTATTGAGGGAATACTGCAGTACAGCGAGTAAACCAATAATTGGTAAAAAAGGACTGAATGACGAAAGCTTATCTGTATCTGCATATGCACCTTGAGCAGGGCCATTCAGTAAAGTCAGCTAAATTAGGAAGGACTTGTAGGAGAGAAAATACATGGCGTTTGCAATATGCTATGGCAACTAAAATTAGTTTAAAGCTCAATGCCTGGAAATTAGTCTACTTAGTTTACAAAAAGCGATCCGGATTTAAGAAACTTACAAGAATTGGAATTCAGGTAACTGGCCGAAACTGAATCCAAAAACAATGAATAGGGAACCGGGGAAAATGGGAATTCAATCTTTTTCGTTTTCGTGGGCCTCGTGGCTCCAAAACCAAGTTTAAGGGAAACTTTTTGCGAAAAAAGATGATACGAATTTGTTTTTCATGCTCAACGCGGATAAGTAATTGACAGTACTTTACAATTTTCAAAGACAAAACTTCAAAAATTTACAATTTTTCATGCAATCATACGCTTCCAACCATTGTTTTTTGGACCTCCAAGTCTTGGACGGTGACAAGGCCAGACAGACAGCTTATCCACGCTTTCGAGGTGTGTTTCGGACCACAGGCCAGTAGAAACGTGGGGACTCTGTTCAAAGTTCAAACCAAATTTCAACAGGAATCCAACGGCTGATAACGAAACCATGGATTCCTTAAGCTCTCTTACCTTCTTCTGAGATCCCGGCAGAATATCGGGCCCCTTCTGCGGTGGTCTACTTATCCACACCCAAAACCACCAAACGCCGCCTTTTTTTTTTCCGGTGGGTTGCTTCTTGAGTTTGACTTTCGAAAGCCTGACCCCAAAATATCACCACCCACTCTTCTGTTTATTTATAACCGAGAGGCTCAGGCCCCCCACTCGGCAGCTGAGAAAGATGGAGATTGAAGGGAAGAGTGCTGACGCGGAAGTTGCTGCAAAATATTTTTCAGAAGATGGCGAGGAGTGTAAAAGAACTGGTACTTAGTTTTTTTTTTTTTTTTTTTGTCTTGATTTCTGTTCTGCTTGACATGTTCGACGTCTTCCATTGCTGCCCTGATGCTGAAATATGATGAGGCAATCCGCAATGTGGAATCATGGAATGCATTTAGTCTATTTTCGGTCAAAACCGCTTCCTCTTGGCTCTTAGTAACGAAATGGACCCATTTCCAATCTCTGTAAATGCTGCAGCATCTATTGTATAATTTGTGTAGATACGACTATGTGGGGTTTCTGTGCAACTCGAATTCCCCTTCTTTCCCTTCACTTTAGCTTAACATCACTCACCACTCTCTGCACCCCTCTTTTCTTCTGTAATTGGCAGCAGAGGGTTGGCAGACATTGAAGGCATATACTTTTTAACTTGAATGCCTTGTGTCCGATCCGCTACCTGGTTCACTGAGCTACTCTTCATCCACGCCGCTGTCGTAACTCTTCATTAACTTGCCTCGCTGATTCATTTTCAATGGGATGAGTTTTAGTACTGTTTAAGCTCTCACTGACCGTGGCGGTCTGTCTTACCAGGGACTTTGTGGACATGCATCGCTCACATAGTCACTGCGGTGATCGGCGCTGGGGTGCTGTCACTGCCATGGAGCGTAGCCCAGCTTGGTTGGATCGGAGGCCCTTTAGTCATGGTGGCCTTCGCATTCATCACGTATATATCGGTTCATCTGCTTTCAGATTGTTACAGATCTCCCGACTCTGTCACTGGCAAAAGAAACCGAACCTACATGGACGCCGTGCGCGTAAACTTAGGTAAATTTGCTCATCTCTCTCTTGATTCAAGTTCATGTGAATTTAGATCATCTATTCCATCCTTCCTTAAACTTGACTATCATATCTATGAGAAAAAGATAAAGTACATAGAAATATCCGGCAAATTGTCAGTGCTACCGACAATTAAAACGGGAATGTCAGTGAAAAAGAAAACATAGGAAAATTCTGTGACGAGAAGGAAAGTTTGCCAATAAGCAAGTGTCCTGATAATGATAGTGATGACTGATAATGACAATATTGTGACTGTGGAAGAGGTAAATCATCATAGTTTCGAGTCATTATCAGTAGCACATTATAAATATTTATTAATGTTTTCCTAAAGTTGTTGTTCCCGTGTGTAGATCCAAAGATATACCAATATGCGCACGTCCTAATGGTTGATCGAGTTCTCAGTATTTAATTAGATGAACGGAACACCAATCTAGGTCAAGCGCACATGACATGTGCGCTTGAATTTAATATAATGTATATGAATCAGTACTACGAGGCCGGTGTGCCATTATTTTATCTTTTGACAATATCAAAGGAAAAATGAGCTGTTTCTGATACATGCCAAGCCTGCGTGACCATGGTTCTAATATGAAAAGAAACGCAAAGTAATTAATAAGTGAAAGTATCGATGACCTTGCAGCCGTTGATCATGCGGGTCTGCATCTCCTCACCTGTCAACTCATGGCGCCTTTTAAGAAAGCCAGAGGACTTGGCGTGGCAGCTTAACTCTCTGGTTTTCGTCCGTTTCAGAAACAATGGGCCTGGAATCATCTGCGTAGCCGCTTTCTGACCTGTTGGACTCTTCGTCAATCCTTTGAACGGGTTCTGCCTTTCGTGTTGTTCGTCAACCACGACCCCCACCCGTCTACTTAAAATATTCGCCTTATTGATAAAATGTCGGTGATATTTTTTATATATATAACAAGATGGGCAGTGGGACATGAGTCGGCAAGTTGTTCGAATCGAGGCAGATTGAGACGCTGCTGAGTTTGGAGTACCTAGAGGTGTTATGTTTTCAAAGTGAATTTGGTTCAACTAGTTTTTTGTTAACGTCAAACGTGAAACAATTTGATTAATCATCTGTTTTTTTTTTCTCTTTACAGCTCTTTCAATGTTCATGAAATAGCCACGGTTTCCTCATTTACTTTTCTTAATTGTGTTAATTTTCAGGGAAGAACCAGATATGGGCATGTGGGCTACTGCAATATCTATATATGTATGGGATTGCTGTAGCCTATGTCCTTACTTCTGCAGTGAGCATGAGGTCTACATAAACTCTCTCTTTTCTTTATTTGTTTCTCATGCTTATGTGGTTCTGAAGTCAATACAACGTGGCTGATGCAGGGCTATACGGAAATCAAATTGTTATCACTCGAAGGGGCACAATGCGGATTGCCAGTTTGGGAACACTTTCTACATGATCTTGTTTGGGGTGATTCAGATATTGTGCTCCCTCATCCCAGATTTTAACAACATGAGTTGGCTTTCTGCTGTCGCTGCAATCATGTCTGGCTTCTATTCTACAATAGGATTAGGCCTTGGAATTGCTAGAGTAGTAGGTGGGTTTCAAGTTTATCGGGTGCATGTGCATGTGTGTGTGTGTGTGTGTGTGCGTGCACGAGTTGCATGAGTATAGACACACGTATGCTTTTCTTTGCCCAAGTCGGGCAATCCACAGCCTTAGTCGTTCCTTCTGCTGAAAATTCAAAAATGATGTATTTCAGATAATAAACGAATTTATGGGAATATTAGAGGAGTTCAAACGGCTACCACAGCGCAGAAAGTGTGGAGGGTCTCTCAAGCAATTGGTGACATAGCTTTCTCTTTCCCTTACTCTTTCATCCTCCTAGAGATTCAGGTGAGGACGCAAACTTGTGCTTCCAAGTCAATTGATCAAGAACTTTTGTTTCATCGTCACTAGAAGTCCAGATAAGCATGCATGTTGACTTGCTGTAAACCAATTGATTGTAGGATACCCTGAGGTCGAAGCCTCCGGAGAACTTAATAGTGAAGAGAGCATCGGTTGTCTCCATCTCCATAACAGCATTGTTCTATCTTTCTTGTGGCTGCTTCGGTTATGCAGCTTTTGGGGACGACGCACCTGGAAACATTCTCACTGGGTTTGGATTCTATGAGCCGTATTGGCTCATTGACTTCGGAAATGCCTGCATTGTGTTGCATCTTGTTGGTGGTTACCAGGTGAAGTACTTTTTATCACCTGCACTAATTTGCTTCTAAAGTGGTATTCCTTACTGATGCTCGATCACGAAACAACCTTTAAGAAAGTAGGTAGTTTTACAGAGAGAGGGACAAGGCAAAAGTTAAAGAGGCCATCTGTTTTTGCTGTTTTTTTTTTTTTTTTGGTTTAAACTTCGCTTCTTATTTCATCTGTCAATTGTACAATTTGCAGGTATTCAGTCAACCGGTGTTTGCGTTCTTTGAAGGATTAATAGAAAGAGATCTTCCCAAAAACATGACGTTCCTAAAGAAGAACTACAGTATTTGCCTCCCGTGTCTGCCAGTTTACCATTTGAATCTAATCAGGCTGTTCTTTAGAACCCTGTATGTGGTCTCCACAGTTGCACTGGCCATGTACTTTCCCTACTTTAACCAAGTGTTGGGCATCTTAGGTGCCCTTAACTTCTGGCCTCTGGCCATATATTTTCCAATAGAGATGTACATGGTGCAGAAAAGAGTGAGATCATGGAGTCCAAGGTGGGTGGTCTTTGAGGTGTTCAGCATCTTCTGTCTTCTTATTTCATTGTTTGCCCTGATTGGCTCAGTTGAAGGACTTGTAAGAGCCAAACTTGGTTGGGCTTCATGATGTGAAAAATAAATGTTAATGAGGTCAGTTTTCAAATAGCCAATGGTGCCATTTGATATAATTTATTGTGTGTTCCAAGGGGCAGGCTCATGAAACACTTTGTGAGTGTTTAGGCTGTCAAATAATATTTTAGGGTCTGTGGTTCTCGGCAAGAAAAAAGTTGCTGCAATTGAGAGAGGTATACGTATAGAAGACTTTGACGGACCTGCTCCTTAGAAAACTTCAACAACTGTCTCATCAAAATTAAGTATTTGGTTGTCTTTTTTGTTCGAGACAACTTTCTCACTGTACTACTAAGAATTCAATTCTCGGCGAGTGTGATTCGTCCCCCGTGTTCGGTGTTCCACTGTAATGTGGAAAGAATGCATGACCAATTAACTTCACCACAATTTTGTGGAACCCATTGCAATTGAACATTGGCGTCACTCGGACACAAAGTACCGCGCGACTTGGTGCCTGACTTTGGACACGAGATCGACCGGCGTAGCAGAGACTAGAGTCTAGAGAGGACTTGCGAGACGTGGCCCAACGAGCAAGCGAAGCGTCAACCACGTCTGAGAATCCTATTTGTTAACAGTGTGGAAGCACGTATCAAACACGGACTGGGTCGCCGAGTTGAGTATTCCGCCTCACGTCTCACTAGATTTGGGACGATACTGTTTGATCGTGATGGGACTTTACTTGCTTACTGAATCTGGATATTTGGATCCAGAATTGGACTCATATTCACATTCTTCTCATTTCTAATCGTGAGGACCCCAAGTGGGCTTATTGTCGTCGAGACACATATTCATTTATATAACTTTCATTCTCTTTTAAACAGGGTGGTTTTTATATGTTTTTGAACGCCCTGGAAGGCTGGACCATGTTCTATGTCCTTAAAACTCTGTTTCTCATCTAATGTTTAAATAGTATAGCCTCGAAGGTTAAATGGTAAGACTGGCGGAGTAGTAAAGGGTCTGTGTCAGTTCGATTCCGGTGCCAGTTCGATTCCCATCAGTGCAGTTCTGTTTATTTGAACTCAAACCATGGATGGGTGTCCTCTCTACTTACGCCTCGAAACAGCCTTGGTCCCAAAAGTAAGGGAAAGGAAAGAGAGGGGACTTTGGCCTGTACACATCTTCAGTAAGATTCCAAAGCAGACGTAGATCCTGGGGTAGGGAGAGGGGGACATCTGCTTCAATGAGAGCCAATGAAAAGTACATTTCTGCGTGTGATTTATCGTTCTTTTTTTTTTTCGTGATTGATACATGCTCTTGTAAGATGACATCCTCGAAGACTTTTACGAAATTTTTGGAAGAGAAAGGGATATTGGGCAGCGGTAGACTTTATCCTGTCAAATCTTCGTGGACTCGACCGCCTATATATCTGAAAGCTTCCCCGTTTAGGGAGTGCAAAAGATGGAGAGTGCAGCGAGAAAGGTTGATTCAGAAGTTGCGGCGGGGTTTTTTTCAGAAGATGATGAACATTCCAAAAGAACAGGTAACTATTGTAGGTTTCAACATTAAATATATCTCTGTTGCCTGTCACTGCTATCATAATGTTGAGTATGGCGAGAAATGATGGCTTAAACCTTGTTTGCTGGCTAAAAGTGCTTCATTTATGGTTACAAATTGCAGAAAACCATCTCCAACCTCCATAAAATGATGAAAACTCTTCTATGTGCTCTATAGTTTTTGTTAAATGGCATCATGTAGACCATCGGCCTACATGCCAATTGCCATGGTGCGGCTTTACACGAAATTCGAGTTCCATGCTTTCTGTGTTCGCCCTTAGTTTTATTCCAAGTGGCATATAAATTACTACTATTTAAACCTGAAAGGAACTAAAATTTTATTCGGAGTTGTACATAGGAGTGGCTTGGATTTCAAACTGAAGTGGTTTTATCATTCACCGTCTCTGAGCTGTATTACTACTGGAGCTGTTACTAACCATGGCAATCTGTCTGAGCAGGGAATCTGTGGACATGTACCTCACACATAGTAACTGCAGTAATTGGCGCCGGGGTGCTCTCACTGCCATGGAGCGTAGCCCAGCTTGGTTGGATCGGTGGACCTTTGACGATGGTTGTCTTCGCCTTCATCACTTATGTCTCTGCTCATCTGCTTTCAGATTGTTACAGATCACCCGACTCTGTTACCGGCAAGAGAAATCGGACCTACATGGATGCAGTGCGTGTAAACTTAGGTAACTTTTCATCAATTTTTTTCAAGCTTATATTTCAGCTGAATTTGAATAAGATCAGTAATTTCATCCACAGTTAAATTTGAGTAGCCTCTTTATGTGAAAAAACTAGGTAATCATCAAATTGTGCATGACACTGTGAGCAACGGTCTTAATGGCAATTTAATGGTCGGTCGAGAGTTTATCTTATTTGTACTGTATGTGTCAGCGAAGGAATTACGGGAAACATTCCGACGTGGCTTTTTAAGAGGGAAAAATTATTTCCATTTAGTGGCATTTAGACCAGTAAGAAGGTTATAGAACAGAAGTTTTTATGAGAAATTTTAATTAAATCTCATATTTAAGATTACGATTGTCAAAGTTATTGGTCGAGCACATCATCATCCTCATGTTACGCGTGTGGACGAATATGTGAGGACTATAAGCACCAGTCACGAGTTGCCGAATTGACTGATAAGTCGCAAGTTGTATATGCAAAGCACTTTTAAAAGGTAACCTGGTAGCTGTCTTATAATTTTTTGGGAATATTGTTTTACACATAGTAACTTATTGTCCGCCTAATCATGTTGATAAACTGGTGGTAGTTCCTACGAAACCATATTCTTGACTGGACTTAATTGAGTCTAGTACATATCCATAACCTGCTGCAAACCCTCCCAAATTTTCTCTGAAGTCATTATTTTTCATTTCCTATTTAAGTCTCATCATGGAGAAAGCCTTCTTTCACATTTTCGTTTGGCAATGGTGTTTAATTTCAGGAAAAAACCAGATATGGGCGTGTGGGCTGCTGCAATATCTGTATATGTATGGAATTGCTGTGGCCTATGTCCTTACTTCTGCAGTGAGCATGAGGTCTGTCTCTCTCTCTCTCTCTCTCTCTCTCTCTCTCTCTCTCTCTCTCTCGCACACATATATAATATGAAGCCAAGACAACAGTAACAGTATTGTGTAAATGATGCAGGGCGATAAGGAAATCAAATTGTTATCACTTGAATGGCCATAATGCTGATTGCCAGTTTTCGAATTCTTTATACATGATCATATTTGGGGTGATTCAGATATTTTTCTCCCTCATCCCAGATTTCAACAATATGAGTTGGCTTTCTACCGTCGCTGCAATCATGTCTGGCTTCTATTCTACTATAGGATTAGGCCTTGGAATTGCTAGAGTAATTGGTGAGTTTCACATTCCTTCACGTGTGATGTTTGTGTGTGTCAGCATATTTGCAGACGTGTGTTTCACGTCGTTTGAGCTTATGCTTGGATGCATGCATGTGTATGTGTGTGTGCCTGCATGGTCCTTCCTTCTGCTGAAAATTCAAAAGTGATGTATTTCAGATAACAAAAGGGTCTATGGGGATATTAGTGGAGTTAAAACAGCCACCACAACGCAGAAAGTATGGAAGGTCTCTCAAGCACTTGGAGACATAGCTTTCTCATATCCTTATTCCTTTGTCCTTCTAGAGATACAGGTGACGTGCTTCAGACTAACTTCGTACACAGTAAAGGTGTCATTTTGCTTTCACTGTGAGTAGGAGACTACAGTTTTTGGACTAATTTGTCACTGTTGGCTGAATGTAGGATACATTGAAGTCCAAGCCTCCAGAGAACTTAATAATGAAAAGAGCATCTGCTGTCTCTATTTCCATAGCAACACTGTTCTATCTTTCTTGTGGGTGCTTCGGTTATGCGGCATTTGGAGATAATGCACCAGGAAACATTCTCACTGGATTTGGATTCTTTGAACCTTACTGGCTTATTGACTTTGCAAATGCATGCATCATATTGCACCTTGTTGGTGGTTACCAGGTAAATAACATCGTTGGTAATTTACACTAATAAGCACATCTTCAAGATACGTAAACTGGTAATTTTGCAATAACTAGCGGAGTGCCTATCTAATTCCGTCATTAAGTGGTCTTCGCTTTTTCATCTTTTCCTTTTACGACTTTGTGAAGAAAATATAACCCATGCATTTCTACCAGTCAGATTCATACCAAGAGACATTGGTGCTTAAATTAACAAAATATCTTGCCTGCGGTTATTTCTGATTGGCGCTTCTTATTGATACCAGAATCATGCATGATTTTACCTTTAGAAAGATGAAACTTCATTGCTAGTTAACAGGAATTCCACTCACCTAGAGGTTTGACGTGAGACCTTTAAGTTGGAAACGGTCAAAGAGTTCCACACTCATGCTGCATCTCTGCTAATATAATCTGGCAATAATCCGGCTAAGCCCCGAGAGAGACAGAGCCTGAAAGAAAGCACGTTTACTATCAGTCTTAAAACTGGTTAATTTTGAATTTATGAAAGAAACCAGACGACAGGCGTGCATTCTTTTTCGTGTTTTTAGTTTATTCTTTTTTCCTGGTTTTAGCTTACCATCAATGTTAATTTCATAAGATGACCTTTTTTTTTTTGCAGGTATACAGCCAACCAGTGTTTGCATTTGCTGAAAAAGTTATAGAAAGGATGCTCCCCGAAAACATGGCGTTTCTGAAGAAGGATTTCTGTATTGGAGTACCACGTCTGATAGTTTACCATGTCACACTACTCAGGCTATGCTTTAGAACCCTGTATGTTGTCTCCACAGTTGCACTGGCCATGTACTTCCCTTTCTTCAACCAAGTGTTGGGCATCTTGGGTGCCCTCAACTTCTGGCCTTTGGCCATATATTTCCCAATAGAGATGTACATGGTGCAGAGAAGAGTGAAATCATGGAGTACCAAGTGGGTAGTCTTTGAGGTCTTCAGCACCTTGTGTCTTCTCATCTCATTGTTTGCTCTAATAGGCTCAGTTGAAGGACTTGTAAGGGCAAAACTTCATCAAGGCTCATGATGCGAAGCTCTTCCATAAATACATCTCATCTCATTGTTTGCTCTAATAGGCTCAGTTGAAGGACTTGTAAGGGCAAAACTTCATCAAGGCTCATGATGCGAAGCTCTTCCATAAATATATTTCTGTCCCTGCTAGTGGGAGTACTATTCTAGTCAATGGTGTCATATGATATCTTGTAATAAGCTCCTCACGACCTCACGGCATGGATCGATGTCAATGATTTGGATACTATCTTCTGAATCCGTGCATAAGGGTTATGGTGAGAAGGTCTGTATCCAACTAGTGATCAATTTCAAATTCGACATGGAATTCAGATTCCACTAAATACCTGAATGTGACTATATATGAAAATTTTGAACTTGGTGTCTTGCATCTTCAAGATATGTAACTCTGATTCCCACTAGGAAATCTGCCAATAATTACATCTGCTCTGAATCTGATTTATTGACATCCCTAGGGGCTGGAATCAACTGATCACAAGCTCTAAAGCTGACTGCATTCTTCACTACAGAGACATATTTAAACATGAGGTGCCTGACCAAAAGCATGTGGTGTCCTTATTAAGACATATTCAGAATCTTCAGATTAAGCACCAATCATGCATATGCCTTCCCAAAACATTTATATATTGAAAGTTATGTGTGTTAAGGATCTACATGCAACCTTATGTATCCATACATCCGGCTCCACTCGCCCCCTTTCCTCTTCGCCAAAAACATAATGAAAAAAGACAAATACATAAGTAAGAAGAACTTAAGAAAAGAAGGAAAATAGATATCATGTAGAAAAAGAAATGTAAGACAATTCCAAATGGCCTCAAAACTTACTTCAATATCATCAAGTTTGCCAAATAGGATGTTTCATCTCCTAGCAAAAGAATACCCATTCTTGTAGCTGATTAAAAGAACTAATATTTCTCATATAAACAAATTCTCAATACAGTACTCGCAAAGGATTTCATATCAATTCAGGGAATGTCGAACCATCAACTTAATGACATCTCAAGCAGAAGTAGAGATAGGATTTACACCACGCCTAGATTTTGATGAACTAGATCCCTCCTCTGGCTGGTCCTCAAGTTTCGACAGAATAGAACCATTGATCTTCTTAACAAACTCGGGCAGATTCTTATAAAATTCACTATATTTTGCCGAAGAGCCATCAAGGACGTAGTCGCCAACCCTACAAGCAAAAGCAACAATTCTCAAATAGCAGTTTCTGCCATCGAAAAACCCTAGTTCGAGAATGCCGAAAAGAAAATCAGGAAAAATGAAGTGGAAAGAATACTTGATCTGAAGATCGAGAAGCGCGCTTTCCGCTCCCCATCGCCGGTTGGGACGGTGTCCACTGTAAGCATGTCCCAAACGCCAAGCATTTGACCAAAACAGTCTTCTTCCTGCCTTTGTCATCGGTTTTCTTGTAAAGGAATCCACACGAGTCCTCCACTTCGTTGTGGTTGTCGTTGCTAAGCCTAGCAAGCAAAAAGGCATACCTTCACTTTCGAGATGATCTTCACCGAGACGACTTGTTGATCTCGCCCTAGCAGACATCACCGTCGGCGGCAATGTTCCTCTCGTAACAGTCTCATTCGATACCAACGATCCGACGAACATAATTTAATCGGTGCTCCACTCGATCGAACGTCCACTCAACACAATGGGAGACCACTGACCAAGAATGGAGGAATGAGCCTGAAAGCGAGCAACCAGCATTGAGGCTTCTACTGGAACACCCCATGATCACACTAAGATGCGCGGGAATTTGGGAAAAGGGCCGCGGCAAAGCTTCCAAGAATCAAAATCCTTTTTCTTCTTTGGATGACGCCGCGGTGCATGTCATGGTTTGATACAAGTGGGTCTGGCGGGTCGAGAATATGTTACAAATGAATGTTTTGAATTTGTGTTTTTCTCCCATGACTTCAGTTGCATTTTAATTTTTGAACTGAACTTTGCATCCAATTATTTAACTGTTCCAACTTTCTTGATCCAACCGCAACTTATACAAGTCAGGTTCAAGGCAGCGAAATGAATATCCAACTCACTTGATAGTTATTTTTCCAAAACATTTTAAAATCTCGATGATAGAATTCATTGGCAGCCTTAGTGAACATGTATCGCATATTGGCAATGCCCAAAGAAGAAAAGAGAGAAAAAAAAAATGCATTGTGGACTCCTGATCGTTATGACGAATACTGCGCCTCTGCTGGGGAGATAACATCCCCATTTATTCAAATTGGGAGTCGATCAAGAACGAATCAATGGAAATTATAAGGTTAGAACTGAAGTTAGAGATTCCTTTCCTTGCCTCCTGCTCCCATGCTGGGACGTGGAATCTTGGAGAGTGTTGCACTACGCAGCGCTTCCATGTATTTTATATTGTGGACCGGTAGCATAATTCACAATGTGACCACGAAATGCAGAAAGTAAAATGGAACAAAATGCGTGGACGGCAGGATTCGAACCTGCGCGGGCAGAGCCCACATGATTTCTAGTCATGCCCGATAACCACTCCGGCACGTCCACAGAGCACGTTCTTCTTTGTCATATGAATTATTTAACCCAATATAACGTGAACATCACGCTTCACCGCGATTGAGGCAGAAGGCCTTTGCTTCTATTGAATATTGATTCCCAAGGGAAAGGAAGACGCTCCCCCTGCATCTCGACTTCTACACCACCACCTTTGTCTTCCATATAGTCTCTTTTAAGGAAAAAAACAAAAAAAAAAAAGAATTCAGTCTATCTTCAACCTTGTTGAATAAGATGCATTTATTCTGAAAAGATGGATTTTAAGAGTTTGATGGGTTATCGGGAAAAAAATGAAATCTCGTTTCAACATTAGGACCTACCACCTAAAAAACAGCCAAAGCTTTTAGTAAAGGTAGAAAAAGCCTGCCCCTTAAAACCCTTAACTTATTGAAAACAGGATTTCTTGTCTCCCAGGCTGAAAACGCCACCCAAATGCTCAAGCCTGCGCTACAAAGCACCAGCCGGTCCACGATGAGAAGGGAGCAAGTCTAATGTAATTGCCCCAAAAAATTATGCAATTACATTCTCCGAATCAAACGTCCTTTCTCTACATTTGCAACTTCATAACTGCTGTTTGCATGCTTTAAAACCTCCATGTCATTCTTAAACTAGTCTTTCTCGACTGAAAGATTCCACATTTCCGAAATCTGGTCAGTGATAAGAAGAGTTGTGAAAAACAGTAGAGTAAATAGTTGTGTCAAAAGCACGGACGACGTGTACCATCCCCCCTTCTCATCATTTTTCATCTTGAGTTGTGAACAAAGACTCGTAACGACCGACTTAATTGACTTTGGTTTCACATCATTCATTATTTTTCTTTCTCTAAAGACCAAAAGAATCTAAACCGAAATACCAAACAAACCTGACACAGTCAGTCGATGAATTCTTGACGCGCGAAATTCATGCATTAGATGGTGGAACAGACGGTACAAACTTCAAAGCATATTCAAGATTTTTTTGTTGCGCCTATTCTCCAAGTTTCTGGGAAATCATACGCAATGACCTGTAAGTCAATCTCATTTAAATGAAAATATGACCAAATCATCCATGCCGAGTCCACCTCAATGTTCAAGATATTGGAACTCCAAACAATTATTAAAACTTATATACAAGTAATAAGTTCTACTTCTATATGTATCCTGTAGCACAAAGCCTCTCGACAACTTCCGTGAAATGTATCTATAAGCTCGTCAACATAATCCACATCACTCGCGTGAAAAGCAACGTAACAAGAAGTCCTCTCTTTCATCAGAACGGAGAGAAGTGCTGCAGATCCGGGTGTATATTGCTTCCAGGCCGCCGCGGGTTCCTATCAAAATTGCCAAGAAATTTCGTAAGATAAGACAGAAAAAGACGAAGGAAACATATTGAAACGAGAAAGACAACTCATCTTCCACCGCTTCGTGGATCTGGTGATGCGTACTTACACCTACATGATGATCTCCATGGAACCGAGGGAGAATAACAAGCCGACTTATAGCAAAGGTCATGGTTTCCATACCATTAAAGAATCTCATTGATCTCAATTGAATATTTCACCGTGGTAGTCCTTATATAAATTTGCAAAGGGACACAGAATAGGATGAACTAGAGCTAGCAGAATAAAACAAGCAAGTTCATACCATGTTGACCAAGGAAATAAATACAAATTGATGGCAACTAAAAAAGAAGCATTTGAAGGTGTTAGTACTTACTACTATCATACAGCATCATACAGCATTTTAATGTCACAGTACAAATATGCACTAGAGGAGGTCATGTGGGACACTAATCAGTCATCAGTTACTTGGGAAGGGTGAAGCTAGCAAGCAGCATGTACCATGCCATTAACAAAATGTCTGCCCGGCATGAATTTTCAGTAGCAACCTGAATCTCTTTCATCTGAATTGATTCCTCTCTCTTCATCACATCCTCCTCAATGGACCCAATTTTCAAGAGGGACACTGACTAGATGGCAATCTTGAAACTCAAGTACCCCTAACAAGACCTTCAAGACTGAAGGTAGTGCCTTAAATGCTGACCAAGTTAAACAGACAAGATGGTTATATATCTCTTTGGCAAGGGTCCAGCAAGGGTTGCCAAAGGCTAAGCGTAGTATAACCAATAAGTTTTCAGGTCCATCTTTCACTGCGTCACGTGAAAGAATAGGCCCACAGTGTTACTGAAGCTCATTGTGTGAAGCTCTTTAATCTAATCAGGTCCAGATGATTAAAGGGCGTTGGAATAACAAAAGAAAGAGGAATGATTTGTCTCCGTTTCCAACCTCCATGGGACATATCCAACGTTAAGTACTGACTACATGACTGAGACCGAGTGAACATGCAGAACAAGAGACTGGATGCAAATCCTAAATTTTTCAACCTGATTGGTCAATAAATCAGTTTGCTTACAAAATAAACTTCTAAAGAAAGTTCAATTTCGAACCATGATGAAAGAATGCTTTTGTCACTGTCATGCCCTTCAGCAAAGCCAGTTCTAATGGAACAAATCACATGTTTCCACTCATGCACCAAAATAACATCAGTCCTTAAAGAGAGTTAAGCAGCCACAGTTTTCATAAACACCCCAATGCATTCATCACCATTCAACGTTCATGGATACATTTTTACCAATCCAAGACATACCTCACAAAACGACTCGGTTCAAAACCGGGAACATCAGGAGGACCATATGGATCAAACCGTGCTCCAGGGGGCACAGATCTATGAAGAACAGAAACAGAATATCAGAATATTCACAATAGTGGATATCCTATCAAAAATTGAGAGAAGGATAAAGCTTACGGCACTCCGCCAGACAAAGGATCAGGATCTCCATGTATCCCATTCCAGCGTGGATCATTTGGTCCTGTTAGAACAACAAAAATTAGGTAATAGTTCAAGATTAACTTCTTAAGTACAGGCATTTTCCTAAAGATCACATTGGTTCATGTGGTACAGACCTAAAAGCATTCCTCCATAACTCCCATAAGTATCCCTGGATAAAGAACAGAAGAAAAAAAAAAAGATAAATATGGTGTCTATCTAACAAACTACCTAACAAATTATGCTCATTTATGGAAGAAAAATGACATATAGTGGATGGAACTTGAACCTGGCAGGATACATGCCAGCACCAAGACTTGGATAAAGATCGTTAGCTCCAAGAGGTGGGATTGGTGGGGCTGGAGCAGGTAGATTGCTAAATGAACAAAGGATCATCTCATGTCACAAGTAGAAAAACGGAAAGAAAAATGAAGAAGCAAAAAAACTTGCTCTAAACATATAAAGGCAAAGAATAGGCAACAATCATAGCCCCCACCAAAAATTGGATAAGAGCATACAAACTTGAAAAAAAAAAAAAAAATCTTTCCAAGACCCAAAAAGGAAACTGGCCAAGCCTAAACGACAACGGCATAACTTTCTAGTGAGAAGCTAATCTTTGTCAACAGCTATAGCTACCAGAAATATATGCTGAACTGAGGACAATAAGAAGTCTATGAAATATATTCTGCAGAAAAAATGATAAGGCACATCCATTAGTGACAAAAAGTAAAGAGTCAACCATCAAAAGATTTCTTTGAGGCTCCACACCAAAAATTGTGCAAATAGTCAACCACAAAAACTGTATTCATCACATGAGAAACTCAGTGCTAGAGGTTCTGGACGGTGGAGGAGATTAAGGAAATTCAACCTTGTATTTAACTGTCAATGTTTGAAAGAAATGCAACATATGCATAAGATATACGAACAAACACACAATTGTGACCAGAGTGCATGGATATGCATTGTCCTGCAACCAGTTAAAGCCAATCAAGATCCAGCTTCAACATTTATTATCTCTGGTAGACTCTAACAAGACAAATCCGGCTCCACTCACCCCCTTTCCTCTTCGCCAAAAACATAATGAAAAAAGACAAATACAAAAGTAAATAAAAAACACAAGAAAGCACCATCCAGAAGAACTTAAGAAAAGAAGGAAAACAGATCTCGTAGAGAAAAGGAAATGTAAGACAATTCCAAATGGCCTCAAAATTTACTTCAATATCATCAAGTTTGCTAAATAGGATGAAAGATTCATAGAACTACTTTATGGACTCACTTGGGCAAAAGGAGAAGGGATCACATCCAAATTGCAATGAAAATAAATTTACATCAGAGTACCTTATCGGAGTTGTACCAGGCTCTCGACCAAACCCAATATCAGGTTGCCCTTGACCTTGTTCTTCCCCTATCTGTAATCTATAGCACATAATTGGTTTCAGACAATGAAAGGGAAAAGCTCATTGGTTTTCAAATAACCAATAATATCAAACAAGCCTGAATAAAGAATTTTAGGGGTATAATCATATTTATCATATGACAAATCTAATAAATAATTTCTTCTACTAGCACCTTCATATGCATTCAATCTCATTTATGAAATGATTTAAATTATTAATCTTTTCAAAAAAATCTTATGGCATCATGCCTTCCATTTGAAACCTCTTAAGAAGAGACAGACAGAGAGAGAGAGAGAGAGCCGAATAACACAGAGTTGCTATTTCGTTCTTTTATTCTCCCGACCTGGCTCTATAACAATACAATCTAGAAATTAAACCCAAATAGTAATGTCAGCAGGTGAATGAGTTTACAATCTCCTAAATGAATAATTTCATAGATAAGCTGTTGAAAGGATAGGAAAATCTTAGTCAGCGACTCAGGAAACAACTACTAGCTCAATTCAAAGACCAAATACAAAAATAGCAACATAATAATGAGCTCGACATATTGTTCCACCTAGATCATGCCCAACAAGAGGATAAATCACATGCTAGAAGGAGACCAATAAAAGGAAATAGCAGGCTCTTACTCAAACAAACCACTTCCTGGATCCCAATAATTACTTCTTACAATATTCGTTCATTGGGGAAAGGATCACTTCACAGACCTCGTCTCCAGCTCAAGCTAAAACATGGGGCCCTACATATATGGAGAGAAGGCTTGGACGCCCAAAGGGGTAACTTCTGCAAATCCAAGAACCCTATCTAGATTCAGACGTCAAACTGATCACGATAACACAAATTAGGATGGCAAGACCCGTGCCAAGTTGAAGCTTTTTCCATGCATTATCCAATAATAGGCATCAAACACCAATTAAACAAACACTAGAATATGACAGTTTATGGTCTGACAAAGATGAATGTCACAATCGAACTAGCCTATGGCATCTTTGTTGCTATCAAATTCAATTTCGTAAAAGTTGCTTCCTCTGTGATGCAGCATTTTTTCATCTCATAGCAGAAGAATACCTATCCTTGTAGCCGATTAAAAGAACTAATATTTCTCACATAAACATATTCTCAATACAATACTCGCAAAGGATTTCATATCAATTCAGGGAATGTCGAACTATCAATTTAATGACATCTCAATCAGAAGTAAAGCTAGGATTTACACCACACCTAGATTTTGATGAACTAGATCCCTCCTCTGGCTGGTCCTCAAGTTTCGACAGAATAGAACCATTGATCTTCTTAACAAACTCGGGCAGATTCTTATAAAGTTCACTATAGTTTGCTGAAGAGCCATCGCGGACGTAGTCGCCAACCCTACAAGCAAAAGCAACAATTCTCAAATAGCAGTTCCGCCATCGAAAAACCCTCGTTCGAGCATGCCCAAAAGAAAATCAAGAAAAATGAAGTGGAAAGAATACTTGATCTGAAGATCGAGGGGCGCTTTCCGCTCCCCATCGCCGGTTGGGACGGCGTCCACCGTAAGCATGTCCCCAAACGCCAAGCATTTGACTAACACCGTCTTCTTCCTGCCTTTGTCATCGGTTTTCTTGTAAAGGAATCCATACGAGTCCTCCAGTTCGTTCCACCCCTCTGTTCCCACTTCCTCTTCACCTAATCAACCAGGAAATGCATCAAACAGAGAGAGAGAGAGAGAGAGAGAGAGAGAGAGAGAGAGAGAGAGAGAGAGAGCATCACCTACCGATGGAAAGAAGGGAAGAAATTTCACCGAGAGCGGCTTTCCCGGCAGCGGTAAGGACATAGTCGGCTGAGAGGAAGGAGGCGTGCACCAGGAACGCCACCTTGTCGTGGTCGTTCCGGAACGACGGCCGGGACGCCCTTATAACCGCCATCACCGACTTGTCGCTCGCCATGTCACCCGACTGACTCTTCTTCTTCCTCCCTCTCTCACTCTCTAAATTCTCGACTGGTCGATGAGAACTCGCAGAACCTAGATAACAATCCAAGAGAGCCCGGTGCCGCCTCCCTGGAAGCTCGATCTAGCAAGTCAGACCGGAGAGTCGGAGACGTATCTTCTCGAAGCTTATCTAAAGATAACTTGCACATAAATCTGGATTTCCGGGGCTCTGGGCTAACTCGGACTTAAGATCCAGGTCTGGTTTTATGTGTGACCCGCTTCACAACGTTAGTTCCAGCAAACGGACGGTCTGAAGATCAGACCGAAGATTTAATATCTCTCAAATTTATAGATTTCAAGTCAGAACTCAGAAGGTAATTGGCTGAATCTTAAATCTAATTTTAAAAAGAAATTTAAGAGGTAGTTTGATTACTGGTCGTTTGATTACTGTATTAGGATAAGACGGACAAAATTTCCTCTCCATCAAACTAGTGTCCTATTGTTATAAACAATGATGTTTCTTGCCCACCTTTTCAGAACACTACATTCATTTTGTATAGTGTTTGTTACTCATTGAGTTTGTTTCCGTTCTAGCTAATCTATTCGTTATGTCTTCTATCGTCAGTTCCATAAGTTATGTCTATCCTGATGTTTGTTTATGTAGCAATCCTTTAGGAACCAGTATTGTAGTTGAATGGATTTATTTTATTCAAAAAATGGATCCATCCAAGTAGCAATTATTAGTTTTTAATAATTAAATCAATTGATCGTACTGCTTGACTTATAAAACTTCCAAAGTTTGAAGACTTCTCAATGTCAAAGCAGTTGATTCCAATGCACTGAATTACAGTTTTTAGATTGTTGTATATAGAAGTCGACAAGATAGAAGACATCAGCTCAATTGTTTTAAATATAAGACTTCGTGAATAAGTGTTACTTGTAAGTATAGAAAAAAATCTTGCTTTCGAGTCAACAACTAAATGAGATAATGACAAGCCGTAGTACATTTGACAATTGTTTAACTGAGAGATCTGCCCAGCAACAGTTACTGCCATTAATTATCTGTTTCTGGTACAAAACTTTTAGGTGAAATGTACCAGAATGTTAAGTGAAAATGATATGGAAAATGCTTGTCCGAAAGAACTGAATTTCTTGCGTACCTATGATGCCAAAGCTCCTGAAACAGTGAAAATATCTTCATTCTTGAGAATCACGTTCTGGATCTCTACTCCCTTCCCCCCTAAGCCTCTTGATTTCTTGAATCGGCCACTGAACAAGCTGCTCTGCAATCGGATAAGACACAACAGTCTGAGGAATCCCCTAAAAATCCTGTCCAAATCCATGATCAATATCAAAGCATTAAGTTGGCAACTTGATCCGCTAGTTACTTCATTCATTCATTGGAACTGGCCCATTGTTAGTCCTCAAGGGAAGAAGCTTTTGAACGGGAAGGACCTCTGAACCATGGAAGAGGGAACAGATACACCAGCAGATAAGTACCCGAAGCCCTGCCCAGCCCTTCTGTAGGTCACTGACTCACTGGGCACATCATCAGACCCATTGGGCCATGCCCAAACAACCCTCCTTGCCTTGGAACTATCAAAGAAGCTTTTAGAAGCGTATTGCTTCTCATAGTCATATCTTTCGTTTGACTCCATGAATTAAGATGGAGCACAAGAAATGAAAGCATAGACTAGTGAAACTGCCAAATTACCCATAACCTCCTCCAATGACAAATCTTCCTCTGATTGGGTGTTTATTGGCTATCTATTTGTGCAACATTGCAACAACGCTCGCAAGAGAGAAACAGAGATTGCAGATTTGCGGTAGCTTTCGAGATTCACCATTCTAATTGTTTATCAACGACAACTCCACAGAGAAAGTAGTTGTTTACGAATGGCACCACCTAAGGTGTTCAGAGTCTGAATAACCTTTTGCGCCTATTATCTACTGATAGATATGATACATTATCTTTTCTTAAATCTGTTTTTGCTATGAAAATTTAATTAAAGGCTAACCGAACATAGAGGCTATGTCGCTATAAAATTGAACTTTCAACTAAACCCATAAATCATCGTGACGTTAGACAAAAGAAATAAAATCCCTATTGAGAAAGCACAGTGGTCAGCAAGTTTAGGCAGGCTCATTTAGCAGCATATTAACTCGGTCATATAAACTTTGCATGTCAATTGGAGTAAAGAGAAATGTGGAAATCTCTCCTTTGTTGGTAGCTGCAGGATCTTGACTAAATATTGGTTTCTAATGCATTTAGCTTGTAAAGTAGTGATATCATTTCTTTCTTTTTTTCTTTTTTTCCTTTTGTTGTTTTCGTTCTCCTTCCCCCTAGATGCATGCGTTGGCTGAAGAAACTAAATGTCTCGCCCTTGCATTTCATGGCTTAAAAGATATAGCTGATTTCGTGGCTCAAGATAGCAGAATAGACATAACAGAATTGAGGACATGACTTAGTTCTTAAATTCTAAATTCTCCAGAAACAAAAAAATGGCATTGATGATTGATGGCAGGTTTGTTCCATCTTCGTACGGTTTTTCCATCCCTAGAAGATGGAACCAAACTTCAAACTCTACTGTGCTAATGAAATAGAAAAGGAAAGAAGAACACACACACAAACTTATGAAGAAATTGAGACGTTCCTGCATGGACAATGCAATGGAAGAACCAAGGCGGGATAACGTCCACCAAAAAAAACGAAACAGAGGAAGCAGTTGCATTGACAAACAAAACCTAAGCTTTCTGACATTTAATTTCTCTACAAGCACATTCAGTTGGATAAATGGAAATTAACAAAACGTCAGACAAAAGAAGCGGAAAAAACCTAACCTTTCTACTTCTCGGATGCAGAATGGTATTCCTGCTCCTCCTCCGGCACCGGATGCAACTCTGTCTCCTTTGCCAGTACCTTATCGTCTCCGGCAGCCGCTTCTCGTCTGGATAGCGCACGACGACGGGGCACACACAGTGGTGGCCGCAATAGTCGCTGATGCAGTAGAATGAGGAGAAGGAGAGAACGAGAAAGGGCGAGGGCAGGTCGGGGTCGGGAGGCTGTTCTGTTCCACGCTATTCGAGGGTTAACTCGGAACAGTCTGGATCATTTATATTTCCGCCCAATAATCCGTGGTGTTCATTCTACACCGTGTTCATAAAAAAAATCAATTGAATAGAACACGCGTGTTCCATTCCAGTGTCATGTGACAATCAAGACAATCAAACACCCTCTTAGGGACGGATTTGAATGATAGGGAAAAACTGATTGGCACATACCACAACATATTTTTCATAATGGTTGGCACCATTTGCAAAAAATACTCAGACCATGATAAGTTTTTAATATTAATGCTGAAACATCTTATCATGAACATTTAATATTTTAATCGTTGGTTCCAAAATTTCAAAAAAAAAAAAAATAGTGTGCCCCACCGCACGTGTGCCCTCGTGACTCTTTAAATTAGCACCGTAGTCAGCCCTCTATAGACTGGATACTTGCCCATAACCACGTCTGTGACCCCTAGTTTCTAGGTATTATATATCCTCAACTTGTGTTGTGTATCAAGGGAAGAGCAGAACCAGAGGAGTCCGGACCCAGTCGACTGAGCCAGTTGGCAGTCAAACCGTGACCTTATCTGCCGGCCCCGAACTGACTGGGCCCGTTGAGGATTTGGGTACGTGATTTCCAAAGACCGCATATACAAACAACATACCGAAAGATTGGATAGAAAAAGTAGGTCCAGAAAATTTAATCGTTGTTGATTATTGATCTCATATGGAAAAAAGAAAAGGGGGCTAACTCGCTCAATATTTACAGATAGAATCAACTGGAAAATTTTTCCTATACATCAGAAATGTTTTCCGACTTCCACAAACACTAGTTTCCGATTAGCTTCATCACCGGCATGGTCCAGTCCACTAGTGTGGAAGCAAGTGACACCACATCGGAGAAGGTCACGCGAGAAGGAACTTTCACTTTTCACTGCAGGGGCAGGTGCTAGGCGTCCTCGTGACCCGAATGTAGCAAAATATGACGACAGCAGCAGTGACGGCGAGGCCAGCGAGTATGGCGCAACCGCCCAGAAACGACCGATCACCGGCCTCGTGGCCGCCGAACCGCCGGCCGGACATCACTCCAGCTGCATCACGCGGCTCAACCTGCACGCGCTCACTAGCTCGGTGTTTGGGGAGACCGCCGCTCGAACCAGGCTGTGGCGGGGAAGGACCGGACGCGGGCGCGTCGGCGCCGGAGGCGGCAACGCAGAGGAGCGCCAGAACAAGGAGAGGGAGACACCACCTAGCGGCCATTTGAACGGAGAGGAAGGAAGTTGCTGTGGAGCTCGTGCTATGAAGCAGAAGGGAAACTGAGGGTGCGGTTTTATATGGAAGAAGCGGCGGAGGGGACCAAAAGATACAACTGTTGCCGAGCTAAATGCCAGCAGGCGACTTGATTTTCAAGGTAAGGAAAACGCGGAGGTCGAATTTAAAGAAAGGAGCGGACAAATTTTCTTTTGTACGCTTTCGGTAAGACAGCTTGTGATTGGGTAGGTGCCCCTTGTTATGAGGGCCAATTTATGCACATATCCTGCATCTTTGATGGGCTCAACTTTAAAAGCTGTGATAACGACGTTAAGTCGACATGATCTTATCGCCGGCGATTTTCGATAATTTTCACCTCATTATATCGACTGATATATTCATAAATAAAGGTATTCCCGGATCGAACCCTGCTTCTAATTTGGACCCACATGGGCAATTGAATTCCTCTTGATTGGTGGTCCAGCACCTACTTCTGAGTCGAATGTGCCAACGATGCCATGTCTATGTCACTTTGGTTACAACCCAATCACAGTATTAATTCGGACATCCATTTCGGGCCTGAGACTGAGAATGACCCATACTCCAAAGGGATGGCGTAGGAATGATCCGCCAGTGGTCCGGTGGACCCAGCTCGTTCTCTAATTTGTGGCCTTGTGGGTGTGCCAGTTGGGATTTGAGTCATTGTTGTTGGAGTGTGGAGCTTGATCCATACTTGATAATTTTCTTTAATTTAGTATTTTTTTGTAAAGACATTTATGTCATTTTTTTCGCTTTGCGGGTTTTGCCTTAATCTTATGTTTATGAGAGCGCCGGTTTGGCTTGTACTATGTAATTTCTTGTGACAGTAAAAATGGGTTCATATGATAGCCGTGGATGTTGGAGAGCGTTGTCTCCGGACCACGTAAATCTTTGTGTGTTTTATTCTCTTTCTCTTCTTCTAATTTCTATTCTCTAGAATGTGAAAGAGATTTGTTTCTGACAATTGTGAGAGTCTTCTATAGGTTTTAATGGCTCTCCCTGGATGGGGGTGATGGGTCAGGACCGAGTCCCACCTAAGAGCTGCTAGCAAAATGCCAGGCCATGAGATGCATGCCCTTGTGGACAGTGGCGTAGCCACATGGTGGCTGGTGTGGGCACACACCAGTTGCCCACACCAGCCTTACAAAATTAGTTTAATATATATGTTAATATTTTGGTATATTTGATTGTTATACATGTAAGTGCTTCAAATAAATTATAGGTATCGACCAAAAGAAATTTCCGGTGCCGCTAGTGCTTGTGGAGCAAATTTCTATGTTGCAGGAATCAACCGTTTATGTTGCAAATTCATTACTCTTAATCCTCTTCGCACTTGGACCTGAGCCTAGTCGAACACGGTGAAACTTCTCACTCAAAAGTCAAAATTGTTTGAAGTGAATAACCGGCATGTGGCTAAGAATTGACTCAAACTTATCAAGTGAAGTCGGTTGTACGGACCTTCTTTGTCTGCATGCAAGAAACAATTTTTGTCACAGAGGATTATCTGATGATGAAATACTGAAAGGTGTTTTTGAAAACCTCTCCGTAACTCGGAACCTTTGTTGGATTTAAATAAAAAAAATAAAGAACTTTGTGTTCCCCTACCAAACCATACACTCTATGGGCTCCTGCATTGAATAGGGAGTTTCCACCACGAACACACATTTTATGCCTATATTTTATGTATACACGTGCACCAATTATTCTTCTTGTCAAAGATTACCAACACATACTGATACACATAATATGACAGTGCCTGCAACTCATTAAAGAAGAGAATCGAACTCAATGAGAAAGACAAAAGATGCCCCTTGCCCTACAAGGATAAAATGAAAAATATAAGAGTAACTTATATATATATATATATATATATATATACAATTGAAGATATGTTTATAATGAAAAGGTATACTGCTGCACTGCTTGTGGTTGGTTTTTTAAAATTTTGCTTTGCCGGAGAATCTTTTTCCATATTTGCTCGGAAAAGTGATCCTTCAAACCTGAGAGGAAGCTTCATATAATCAACTTTTTCTGCGAAAGAACCTCCGTGTGTGGAACGTCACAGTCATTCCTTGCTGGCTGTTTGCTGCTGAGCTGTAGATGTGTTACGTGTATGATATCAACATATCGGATGGAAAGATTTAGTTCGCTTCCGTTTGCAGATGGATTTTAAGAAAATCAAGGGGTTCCAGGTTTTGTCAGAGCCGCACGTTGGGCTTATTCAAAGCGCCTAGCTGTTCTTTAAGACCCCTCTGTTGTCCTTTGCTGTTGGCAGCTGCAGATGATTTTACTTATAAAAGTGTCAACAAGAATCGAAAATTTTCATACCCTTTTTTTGTTCATTCCTGCGGATGGGTTATCTCGCTGTAAGACAATAATTTCATTCAACTTGTGAGAATCAACAGAAAGGACAGATCAGGAAGATGATGTGTTAGATTAAGCTAGAGGGAATGGTATCTGTCAATTCTTCAAATCTACTGCCACCTTGCTCACCATTATTTTGAGTTAGAATAGGATCCTTCAGCACTTCCTTCAGATCAATGATAATATGACTCAATTGTGATGAGGTAGAGTGAAATCAGTCCCCCCTAAGATTAACATAACGATGAACTGTAAAAAGCATGTAATTCTCTCGAATACATCAAGGAAAGGTTCATTAATCATTTGGTCCTCTACGCAAACGCAATCATCTCCCATTCGTGCCCTGCCTGCCACTTGAGTTTTGGCAGGTCGTGATATGACTGCTCCATTTGCAAGCGACGTTTATGGAACATGGCAGAGCAATTAATGCAAATTAATGGCCGCCTATTTTCAGAGCCATCACCCGTGATTGATCGCCTGATAGACGCGCAGTTGATCGTTGCAATGAACGTGTTAGTTGTATTGGACATTAATGTATGTTTTTCATTCAAAATTACCTAGCGAGTTTTTTTGTTGCCATTCACTAAATGGACTTCCGTTCTTCGATCAGTTCTTTTGAGATGTTGTAATTGAGATTCTATCACTTGCAAATTTTAGATGGATGAGCTTCTATTCATAAATATATGCTATTTAGACATCAAAATAAACTGGGCCAAGCCCCATTTACGCCCCTAAATCCGAGTGAAGATGTTTACGTATACCATGAAGATTATGGAAATAGAAGATTAATGAAAACCGAATAGAAAATTAATGTGTGTTTCTATGCAAAAAACCAACTGAATCACTTCATAACATATTCAAGTTGAAATAATCTTGGCGCTGTAACTGAGCACTTTTTACTCGCCCGCACCTGTGGGAGAAAGACTAAATTTGGCTTGGAGCAGAAGACATTTATGCGCAGAGAGAGAGAGAGTGAGAGTGAGAGAGAGAGATCCAAGTGAACCAATGTGATTTTCCTCACTTCTTTGATTTACACGGCACTCTGTACATGTTCTTTTGACTGCTATAATCTAAACATTATCTAAAGTTTCCCTTCTAGTGACACGAACATAACAAACAACAGCAACAATCATGGCGGTGCCAAGGCCGCCAAGGATGATTCCACCAGCAGCAACAGATTTACTGCTCTCGTTATGATGGCCAAGCCTCCGGGCAGCCGGCGCTGCAGCTTTCACTGACATGTGCCTAACAACCTCACTTCCCGCAGGAGAGGCAGCCGCCGGTCTTCTGCTCGGTGTCAATTGCTGCTCCTCCAGCGCAGATGCATCTGATGCCATTGAAACTGCACAAACTGTTGCCAGAACTAAGCAAATCAATTGCCACGGAGCCATGGGCATGGTAGAGGACCTTTACGAGATTTACAGAATCGCAGCAGAGCTACAATGAAGGATGCTATGACTCTGAATCATGAAGAAATGAGTGCACTCGTGAGTTATTTTATAGTGTCCTCTTTGCCAATCTGTATCACCATTTTCCATTATTAAAAGAGTCGTCCTTTCGTTATATTGGTTTTCTTTCTGACGTTGGAATGATTTATACGATATAATGTGTTGGCTTGGTTGGTACTTGTGTTTAATATTTGTTAAGCAATAAACGGTACAGAGTCGCCCATTTGTATATAAGAACATGACAGGGTGCCAACTTGTACCTCCAGATGGACAAAAATGGCGAAGATGCTTTTGCTAATGGAGATGATCCCTGGTCCTCCTCGTAATGACAGTTTGCAGCCATTTCGTTATTGCGTGAGAATTGAAAAACATTGTTTTACTCCATTGACGATCACAGCATATTGTTTAGGAGCCACTATTATAGATCACTAATCTTGGAAATTTGTGGGGACCTTCAAGTTTTCTTTTTATGCATTTGTAGCTAGAGAATCTCAACCACAGATACATGGCGTATTAATTATGCTGACTAATTAACTTAATATAAGGATTATGTGCTTCAAAATGCATGACATGAGTAAAAATATGTCGACGAACTAAATACCCTAAGGAAGAAAGGAATTGCATGATTTGTCTGCGTCTCTTTTTTTTTTTCCTAAGTTGAGAATGAAGAAAAAAATCCACTTTCACCTTAATCCAGGAATCTTTTCCTGGATAAATAATATTCATGAAAATTTTTCTGTGACCATCAGAAGGTTCCTGATTCTTTAATTATTTAATTTCAATTTTGTCGTCATACATGTTTCTTGTTCCAAGTTCTTTTCATTTCCTTATTCCAAACATATACTATGCGATGTGTTTTACGTTGGACTTATTTAACATCTCTGCCTGCTGCACATTTGCTTTCAATGGTACCAATGCAGGTGATTATGGAAATTCTTCTTTGGAGACTTGCAGTTGATGATGAAATTGAATAGCTAGTATGACGATCCGCTTCATGTTGCAAATAATTAGAATTGTAGTCATTTTTGAAACGTGATGTTGCCCTCTCTCCATCCATCTAGCTGATCCTAGTCATTCCGTGCGTTGAACAGATCAAATTTCACATCACAAAGTTTACACAAATTTTCTAAAAAAGTCAGGTACTACACATCAAAAGAGATGTAAGTAGGTCTTGCTAAGATCTGACTACATCTTCTTGGTTTTACATTTTTTGTGATCTGGCTCCGGACATGCAGATAAATTCATTTACTAAGACTCGGTTTTCATGAAGTAATTGCTGTACAAGATGTTGATTTTTCACCTTACGTGAGTGCTGTTTGGCTTGTTCATGCAATATGAACTCATGAAGGCAGATACTCTACACGCAGAGTGTATTATGTGCGAGTCCTGTGACGCCAAATGCAAGCTTTGTCGTACAAGTGCGAACATAAGACGTTTCTAGTTAGGTAGGTGTCTCCACAATAATTGGATAAAAAAATTTATCAATTGGGAGAAGAGGAAATAAGAAACCTATACTGGTTTCACCGATGGTTTTCTACAAAGAAGCGAACCTCCTTATCAGCGATTGAACCCAAAAGAAGAGAATAATAAGCAAAAGAGAGCGTCTGAAAGTCTAGCTGGACGGCTTGACCTTTTGTATGATGGGCAAAACCGACAGGTGTGACCATCTATGGAATCTCTCGATATCTTAAATCATCTGCACATGAAAGAAAAATAAAATAGAGCATTTCTTCATTTCTCTATTTGCAGGTTAACAAAGTATAGCTCAACAACAGACAACCAGCAAAAGTATAGCTCAACAACAGACAACCAGCAAAACACATCAGAAAACACAGAGATTTTGCAGACAAAGTACTGATACCCATGAAGGTTCCTCGTGAGTTCAAGGAAGATGTTGCTTGGAAGTTATCTTCCAAGCAGAATTGGAAAAGGATCTGTAGTAGAATAAAGAGAAAACCTGTGAAATGCAGCAGCATTATCCTTGCTGAAAAGATTCCCTTGTTCCCCTATGTGGCTACCCACTAACTGCAATTTCCTTTTCTTGTCTAAGGTAGGTCCACCACAGTTGTCACCTCCAAGAAGGCCAGACTAATGGTGAACTCTGCATCTTCCAATGGTCTCTGAAGGGTGTTTGATGGTAGTAGGACAAGTTTTTTGCGGTTAAAATTTTTTTCATGGCGTACAGTATCGAGAAAAAGAAATAGTCCGATCCCTCTGGGGCCAGCCTGCTTTCCAGGTTTCTAAGCCATAACCGTTGTACAGCAGGAGAAATTGTTTCTGTTGGTCTGCTGTGCCTGTACGGTGCTAAAATCTTGAACTAAAGCTCTGTCCCTGTATGTGAGAGAGTGAAGGAAAGATCTGTGGAGATTCACAGTTGCAGTACTCACACAAATGCAATGTCTGAAAGGAAACATCTGTCATGTCCCGATATTTACTTTTGGGGTACGCACTTGAATAAATTCAACCTCTGAAAAGAAAGAGAGAATCGTCGTGGCAGAATCATTCATGAGTGCATGTGCACATGACAAGTGCCTCAAAACTTGTTCACAAGGCACCAAACCCACGTGAAGCCCAAAATACTTTGCATTTGGTGGTGAAACAAAATGGCAGCACAATTGTAGGTCCACGTTTCTTCTTATTTTTCAATGCAAAAAGAATCGATCAGATAGCTTTGGATGATGTGTTGCTTCAGTAGTATTCATCCAACTGCCACATTACCCAACTGAGTTACGGAGGTTTCTTTCTGAACATGTTCAAAAAAATTCTTACAAAGATAAAGTACTGAGAACTTAATTTAGAGAAATACAAATAAGGTTGACCCCGACAGGCGACAGCTCTGTCCTTTCCCAAGTCAACTTTGGATAGCTTACTAAAACTCTCACCAAGTATTGAACTCAGATGGATATGCAGTGCTTTACTGACAGTTCTTAGCTGGATCTGTTTCCTGATCCAAGAAAACCATTAAAACCTTGTGTCTCCACACCCTTTTAAATGAAGCAATATTTGGGCATAAGGAAGAGCTGATTTGCCATTGTCCAGCCACACAACAGGACCTGCCGGCAAGTTTGGGCTTCCAAGGGGTGTCAATTCATGTGACGGGCATTAACTACACTTACGGTAAATATTTTTTTAACATGGTTTGTTGAAATATCGAGCATGTATTCTTAAATCATTCAAAAAACTGAATTCCATGCTTTTAGCTTACTTTTTTTCAGGAAAAAATGAACTTAAAAAATGGTACCGCATACAGGATTTGCATACACGTCAAATCATACCCATGATACATGTCTGCTGTTCTTTCTTTAATTTAATTGATGTCATTATGCAACACATTTTAAGTGAACACGGAGCATTTTTGTGGTCTAAGATTGAGACAGCCCATGATCCATGTTGGATTCCTGCTATTAGAGAAATCTTTAAATCTCTCTGTCTCTCTCTCGCTCTCGCTACGTGGAATTACATGATTCAAAGAACTTCGGAATCAACCAAAAGACATACCTCTTCTCTAACACCGTACCAGCCCAACTATTTATAAAGAATAGATCGACACAATGTTTCTTACCAATTCAGACTCATTTTACGAAGTGCGCGTCATCGTTATCATAAAGAAATGGAGTAGATAATAGGATTGGTCTATTTTGTTCAAGAAGTGGGATCTTTATTGCAACTGTCTGTATCTGGCTCATTCCTTGGAACAGTGACGATCTTAATATAACGAAGCTGGATTTGTTCTACACGGTAATTTGCGAGTACGGAATCATTCAATTTTAAATTTTTGTCTTTCTGATCCACAACCAACAGAACTGATCCCCTGCTTAATATGATGGCAGTAAATGTCGGAACACTTGGACTCGCTTATATTTGGTTGGGCCAAGTTGTCTTCAAGAAGATGAAATGCTGATCGTTCAAGAAGGAACAATATGAAGCAAATAGGCTCAATCAGTTCGGCGCAATGACGGTGGCAATTTTTTTTTCCGGACAAACAGTGGCATCTTTTTTGAAAGAACTGAACAAGTATCTCTATTGTTGGTTTTTATCAATTCGACAAATGCAGAAATAAAAGGAAAATAATATCACAGTTCATGGACATTTTGTGCGCATCCATTCTGCGTACAATCATGTCCTGCTCATCCTTTTTCTGATTGAGTTTAACAGGAGAACTGTGAATGCTCTCTTTGCTAGTCAGACCGATTGATCAAGACCAAGCCATACATGGTACAACCATCCTTCTGTTTAGAGAATATCAATTGCAATCAAGATCAGAAGTCCCCATGATGTTGCAGTGAAGCGCTTTAAGCACCGACTATGAACTAGTTATTTTCCTGATTAACGTACAGAATCCACCATCGAAGATATTTTTCTGGTCCTTCAGCAAAACAACGGCCATTAAAAATACCCAATTATGAGAGCTGCCGATGTGATCAATATGCTACTGATATTGCAGTAAATTGTTCTAGCCATTGAGTGGCGTTCCATATTTTTTGCTGTTTTTGCCATTAATATAACAACTCATCATTGCAGATCTTTGTTTTATCTTATATATTTTGGATAAAATGATGGAAGTGCAGGAAACACCATTAAAAACATCTACTTGAGGATACAATTCATGCTGGAAACGCTTATACCCCTGTTTGGATGCTTCGAGCCTCACCATATACTCTTTCCCCCATGTACTTCATATCAGGAAGATAGAGTACAGGGGCCTAAGTTACCTAGTAGAGGCCATAAAAGGGGATTCTCCTAAGGATTAAGACCCTTGTTGATTCTTTCTTGCTGCATAATGCATATTAATAGTGCGGATAAAGGATGGCAGCGACAGTCTGCCAGATTGCCAATAGGCAATTCCCCAGGAAATTTTTCATGTGGAAGCAAGAGGAAAGAATGAAGAAAAACATATGCCTTTCCATATGGGCCTTTTGGGGTCGCGAGGATGCCAAACAGATATTCATTTAAATCAATGATACAATACAATATCAGTTTCTTCTATTTCTGTAAGAAAGAGTGATCTATTTAAATCAATATACAGTTTCTTCAATTTCTATAATGTTACAGAACTATTGTGAATCCTAATATGCCGTAGTCTATACGACTATACATTTTCCTCAGGACTCTCCCTTCTAGTGACCCGAACATAACAAACAACTGCAATAATCATAGCAGTACCAAGCCCGCCAAGAATAACACCACCACCAGCCGCAGATGAACTGCTCTCATGGTGATGACCAAGCCTCCGAGCTGCTGCCGGTGCCTCTGCAATCACTGCAATGTGTCCGACAATCTCATCTCCTATAGGAGGAGTAGCTGCCCACTCTGTGCTTGGTGCCAATTGATCCGTCCGCAGTCCAGGTGCATCTGATGCCATTGAGACTACACAAGCTGCTGCTATAACTAAGCAAATCAGCTGCCACTGAGCCATCGACATGATAGCAATCCTCCCAAGGTATTAGAGAAAGAGCAGCAGAGCTATAAAGGATGATGTTTCGTCTCTGCGTTGTGCAGAAACGAGTGCACCCGTGTATGCCTTTTATAGTGCTTCCTTGCCACCTTCGTGATCTCTATGTTCAATTATTGAACCAGTGAGAAGCAATAATTATTGAACTTGTGGAATCTATTGATAGACCGAAGCATCATGTGACGTGTTGGCTTGGTTGGTACTTGTGTTTAATATTTAGTGAGCAGTAGAACAATCAAAGCGACATATTTGTATTGGGAGATAGTGACAGGTTGCCGACTTGTTTTTCTGAGATTGAGAAATCTATATCGACCGGTGCCAGATCTTGTGATGACTGGATGGAGTAAGTTATAACTTTCTTAGAACTACAGTTTTCAATCACCATATACTTCATGATTTGCATGTTTTTGAAGCAGTACTGTTGCGGGCATAGATAGAAAATTTCGACGTTAACAACTATATATATATATATATATATATATATATATATATATATATATATATATATATATATATATATATATATATATATATAACAAAATATAGACATTCTATTACATTTATGAAAAACACATTTTGATGTAAAACATGGTTTGAACTTTGAATCAACTTGTTTTTATAGGAACCAGGTGCTTGCAAAATGAAGAAGAATGAACTGATTTTGGACATTTCTCAAACTCTTTGTACAACGCATTTACTTGTTACTAATAAAGTTAAAAAAATAGACGGGCCCGGCAATAAACAAGCACGAACCATTTCCCAGCGAAACTCTTAACTGGTCGATCACCCGCTCTTCGGACTTTCTGCCGGTAAATTAGGGGGTTCCTTTTTTCTTCTTGTCATTCAGAATCCATCTTTTCCATTTGCGGAATTCGTGTTCGTAACTGATCATTATCGGCCGGCTTTGCTGGCTCTGGTTGATTAGGAAGGAGCAACGCAGGCTGAACAGCTGAGGGGAAACTTCAACGACTGACGGCAAACTGCAAAAATCGACGCCCTCCCCTCCGCTTGGCACCTTTTTTTTCATTTGATAAGTTAAAAACTTGCAAAAAGAATGCGATCAGGAACAGAGCGAAATTATAAAACGTTTGAACACAGCATTACTAATTGTCATCAAGTTTGAACACTACCCAATTGTCCTTGGGAAATCTTTGCATAAAAAGAAAAGGCTTTTTAATCATAAGAGGAACATGTAAGATTTCATTCAACATAAATTTATACCCACAACCATCAACCGAACATTGGCTCTAGTTCAGCTGCCTCCGGCGCTCCAAAAGGATGGGGAAATTGCACCAAAAGGCTGCTCCCAGTATTAGAGATTGACAAACCTGTTATACTACCAACTTTGATTGATTCTAAACTTCATATTCCGATTACGTGCTTGGAGCATTTAGATTCAGGCTAACGTGGTGTGTCGCATCATAGTTTAGGTACAAGAGTTGTCACCTGAAACAAGGCTATTCATAGCTGTGTGACGATCATGAGGAACGACGTTACGTTGTTTTACTGAGCTTATAATTTGAAACAGGTTTTCCGACAATTCTCAACTGGTCTGAGATCATCTTAGCAGATTGCATGTACTCATTAATCGATGTGCTGCCTTTTTCCAGCGTTGAATCTATTCTTTTAATTGCATTCCACACCTTAAGCAAGGTTTCCGAACCAATTGCTTGGTTGCGAATAGACTCAGAAAGTGACGAGCCATTGGCCATTGCAGCTCTCAATTCATACCAACATAAATTCTCATTAGATTCAGTTTTCTTTATTAACTGCATGTAATCAATTGCCTGGATAAGACAGATAGACTTGATTGAACAATACATAGAACAGCAGAATGCCACATGGACTGTGGGTTACTTAGCAGCTTGTGGCCTACGAGAGAAGAAAACTGCATATATCCTGCAATGCAATTGATTGTGACTTGCAAATCGACAACATTGTTACTTGCATTAGTCTCAAAATTGTATATGTAAAAATTAGAATGATGGGCAAGAAAAATAAAGTAAATTTGTACTATTCTAAACACAGTTTTTGTTACAATAAAAATTTATTTATGAATTACTGGTCTCATTCTCTATTATAAAATTTGCTTTCTGGAGATGGCTAGCTTTATCGCTAATGTAAATACTAAGTGAACGTTTCATGGATAGGAATCAAAAGTCCAAAATCATAATTCCTCCTCAAACTGAAATGGAATCAAAATTCTATGTTTCTGTTTATATCGTTTGTCTAATAATTTTAATTTTTTAAAAATTAGGTATTTGGATTCTAAAATTCTGTGATTCTGAATATATCAAATGCCCCCTATAAGTGACAGCGCCAAATGTTCTTGTTACCTAAGTAGCGATGTCACTATTAGTGATAGAAACATTAATAATGGCAATGGTTTAACCTTCGCCATATCTCATATTTGTTGTAGTGTTTGTGTGAAATGTTAAAAATTAGGTTTTGCATGATTGTATAATATTTCTACGAACAGTGGATAGAACAAAACAGACAAAGTGTTCTCGTTCCTAAAAAACGGTGGAACAACAATGACCGGACACACGTATGTCTCGTCCTCCGGAAGCCACCCACCTTTCAGGAGACTACATAAACTAATGGAAAATTTTATCGAACACCGCCCAACTGGATAATATCTAGCGGTGTCGGGCGTAGGGAGAGGGGAGAGGAGAGTATCCTTGCGGAAGGGAACGTTTCCCGGCGGCCGGAGGCTATCAGAAAGATGGGAGGAGGGACGATGAGGGCGGTTGGAAGGGTATTTGGCGTCGGAGCGGTGCGGGGTGGGGCGGTGATCCCCCGGATGCAGCAGCCCTCGGGCGTCCGGAGATCGTCTTATCCGTCCTCAACGCCCGTCTCCTCTGCAGGAGACGGCGATAAGGGGAAAGTCGTTGTCTCCTCTCCGGGAAACGCGGAAACTTCAGTAGCGCGGGGAGCGTCCTGGGAGAATGACGATTGGGAGTTTGCTGACTGCGATCTCTTCGAGCCGGAAATTCCACCACCGAGGTTCGTTTTCGGACCGCCGGCGTCTTGGGAGGAGGCTGTCAAGGCCACGGAGGAGCTAAAGGAGACGGTGAATAAGTAAGAAACTTATACCATACGGTTTCTTTTCATAGGTTTTTCTTCGTTTCTCGTTGTTGTATGTTCATCTTGTGAAGTTTTAGCGTGATCATGGCGACGGAGTAACTGTATGGGCTTCATTTTCGGCATCTCTGCATTTTGTTTATCGAGATGCTTGTGTTGATGGTATTTCTTAGTTTCCTTTGGGAATATTGGTTCAGAGATGGGTTAGGACTTTCTTGGTACATATCCAAAAATTCCATAGTTTGTTCAAATTCGATGATAGTTTTCTCTGTTTATTTGTGTTTGCATTCATTTTCTTGGGCTGTTTACGGTTGATTTGGAAATCCCGTGTATTGGTCTTTCTTAGCTACTTCTTTCCTACCCTATCATCGGCGTGGTGGAAAAATGAATTTTTGTTTGCTTCTTCGCGTATTTATAGCTATCTAAATGTTCCTTTTGGGGTTACTGGTTCTACCTTTGGCATTGCCGACGCTGTTTTTGAGTCTGGGCTATTGGTCTAACTTTAAGGTTAATAATTTTCTGGACTCTTATTAGGTTTAGGGCCTGTTTGGATGGAGGGAAAGGCAAAAAAAATGGAGAGAAAGGTTTATCAATCCTGTATTTGGTTGGTTAATGAGGATTGAGGAAGGAGGGAAAGTAAAGGAAAACAAAAAAACATGTTTGGTTGCAAGGGAAATGAAAGGAAAGGAATAGAAAGGAGTGATAACTTAATGTAAATCCAATCTCTCCAAAATTGGAGGGATTAGGATGAAAAGGAAAAAGGCTGCTCCTTTCCTTCCTATCTAAACAAGCTTGATAATCATCTCTTTCCTTCCCTTTCTATTTTTTTCCTTTCTCTTTCCATTCCCTTCTCATCCCTTTTCTTTCCTTTTCCTTTCTATCCCTCCATTTCCTACCCTTCCCTCCAACCAAGGTTTGTAAGGAATCAATTGATTGTTGAAAATTGGTGACGTTGCTAAAAAAAGAGATCCGTCTATAATCTTCACGGTGGAGTCTAGTGTCTCCATTTCTCTGTGGTACCTCGAGATGAGTGAAATGTGTGTTTCATGCCGATTGTAGAGTGTAGAGTCTATGTACAACCGGTAAATCGATGGGGTTTTAACTCTTATCGACTTTCACCAACAGTGTTTTCGATGATATCAGATGGGATATAATGGAGCATTGAGTCTGTGGAACTCTGTTCTTACTTGGCGGTTGGCTGGCAGGCGATCTCAAAATGAAACATTGTTTTCTGGTTCTAGACTGTTGAAATCTCTGTCAATTTTTTTTTTTTTTGGAAGTTAGACTCACCTTAAATATCAAACTATATGAAAAGCTAGGCTCACCTTAAATATCGAACTATATGAAAAGTACTAAAGTTTTGAAGAATATATTTTTAAAACTTAAATGTCTTAAAGTCGTTTGTCTCGCATGACTGCCAAGATCATGTTTTCATAAAGATGTGAAAATTTGAATTTTTTTTTATATTTCTACTAAATTAATGGTTGAAAGTATCATACCTTAGCATTTTGATGTTTTGAATATGATGTCTTGCTTGTCCAAATTGCGATTAGTTGGTTGGATTAGATATCAACCGACCTTTCTTCCAAACCAACGAGTGGTTGGTCAATGTAGTCAATTCATCAGCGCAGTCATTGGTCAACTAACTAATCCCTGAACAATAAATGTATATGTGCATTCTTGATAAAGGTTTAATCTTTCTGTATCTTTTCTCCATATGAATATATGTATTTTACTTATTCAACTTGGGCCTAGTCGAACTGGCTACTGGCTAGTCCTAATTAAGTTTTTAGGGTCTTTGACAACCTGTGTCCAACTTCTAATTTTGACGACTTTGATTGATATTTCTAACAGAGACAAGTGACTCTTGTGTTTCTTCCACTTGTTTTTCGGTGCATTCCTTGAAATTATGTTGAGTCGTTGACACTTCTATTCACACATTACGGTTAAGACTTCTCTATTGTTATTACAGCCCTAGTATATACTTGATCTTAACTGTCAAGTATAAAATTGCATGTCATTGTAAGATCCTCTATGTATTCCTGGAAGAACAAATTGGAAAGTGTATGTTCATCATTTCATCCTTTACTAAAGCTTTAGGAACATGACATCCTGTACATAATTACAAAATTTTGTTTATTTTTATCTGGTTGCAGGTATTCTTAAACGGCATTTGTACTGTCAAAGTGTTGGTACTTAGGAATTTTTCTGGGGACATAGAAAAGTTGGCTTATTTTGGGTGCAGTGAAGATTAAACAATTCCTCATTTTATATGGAAAAAAAGAATTGTATAAGCCTGAAAGTTTTATTAGTCAACCTTTCTTATCACGGTGCTCGTCAAAAGAACACAATGCTGCATGTTTTCAGGATTTATATGAATCAAAGATATTGGACAAGTCTGTAACAAAACTTCATGTGGACCAAATATCCAGAACGAGTTTTTACTAGGTTCTATAATGTGCCTCCCTATGAAGAGAACATACCAGTGGTGTGTAGGTAAATTTTGGACCTGCTTATGAGAATCGTCCTTGTGAATAATTTTATATTGAATACATTTAGGGCTTTTGAATTTAAGATGTTATGTTTCATGTCTTACTTGACTTGGATTGCACTTTGCAGCTGAATCTTGTGTACGAAGAATGAAGTCTATACCTTTGACCGATTCCTTGCAGAAACATCCATCTGCTAATTATTTTATTTATTGATATTCAGATGGATTTTGATGATCTTTATTGCTTGTTTTGGCTCTTATATACTTTATTCTGTGAAATCTTCAGGATGTATTTTGTATCTCCTACTGATGGTAGTGTGGCGCCTCATGCTTTGGAGACCTCCAAAGCATCAGAAGAGTTGATGTTAAACGAACCTGACACCAAACTTTGTGTGGCTAATGGTCATGCAGTCATTGCTCCCCCAATGAATAATAATGTGTTGCAGGCATTTTCTTTGCTCAATGAGAGGCCCGATGTTCAGGTGGTCTACTTGCTGCGCTATCTTGTCTGTGTTGTTATTATTATTACTGTGATAAGTTAGTTGATGCTGTTTTGTAGCTTCTTTATGGTACAACAAATACAAAGCATTTATTGGTTCCTCTTGAGTATCATGGTTGCTGATATCTCAAGTGTACTTAAGAAAAACTTTGTAAAAGGCAAGAGGCCGTGTTGATTTGAAGGTCTTATTATTAACACAACTATCATCTTGGATGCATCAACTTGAACTTACTTTACCTGACATATTCAAACATTCAAGGAGCTTGAGAACTGTCTACGGCCTGCTATAAGTTACCGGTATTCTCCCGACACATGAAGATTGGTAAGTTAACTTGCCAAAGGATCTAAAATCTGATGCAATCAGATGGCCGCAGATGAAAAAGCCCTGAACCTTATAGGTTTATACAAAAACCAGCACTGTTTGGCCTTTAGAATTTGGCCATCTATGGTGAAGTATACAGTCTCTTATTGTCCAAATAGGTCATTATGTTAGATAGAGAAGTCATTTTACCATTTCCACAGACCCATGGTTTCATATATGGAATGATAATAAAGGGCATTATAGGACTTGGTGAGTTGGTGGGCATGGGATTGCTAAGGGGAGTGAACAGGGTATGGTTGGTTAGGATAATATTGTTGGTGTTCTCACCTGAAAACTCCTGCTTGTCCTTTGTGGAATCTGATGCAAAGCTTGGATCCTGAACAGTCTGAACCTACTCCTTCTTTCTCTTGCACAGACACCAAAAATTCCATTGCACATTTGTGTCTTTGTAACCCACCCCATATCTTATGGTGGCTTTCTGCATGTTTTCTGTTTTGTTAGTGTATTTGCTCTTGGCGCAAAAGCTTATCATTTTCCTTTTGTTGGTGAATACAAACAAGCCTCATATTTCTTGTTCTAGTGCTTTTGCAGTGCCGTCTTCTGTTTTGGCCATATAGCTCTTGGACATGGCCATGAGCCAGATCATTACTGTAATAAAAGAATTATAGCAACTCTGTCATCTGATGAGATCATAACTTTTGTCATATGATGTCATCATAACTTTTATCATCTGGTGATCTCGTTAGGGAGTTCAAACTTGTTTTGAAGCTTATACTTTTCTTGCTTATTTATTTTCTTTTATAGCAATATCTTAACCCTTCAGCTTTCTTAAAAGTAAGGATAATATGAGAGTGATGGAAAAGTCAACCATACTCATGTGGATGAGGGAAATTGTGTAATAGAAAACTGGAAGCTCCAATAAAAAGATCATCCTTAGTTATCTTTATGTTTTGTGTTGCTAATGCTTGAATGTGAGGACAAATCCTACGAGCAATCCTGGCATTACCATATGCCTTATGTTGTGTGAGCAATAATCTGCAGAGTATAGTAATATCTTCCACATTTCTCGAGATTTCTTTCGACAATTTAATTATGCCTCGTTGGTGTACAGAACATACTTATGAGATAAGACTTGGGAATTAAGATCAGTATGGATCATGTTGTACCAGGTTCTCAACGTATTGTTTTAGCAACTCTAGGTTATGCCCCATCAAGTGTCATCTGGTGTTGTGGTTTTCATGTAGGGTCAATAACACATGGGTATTTTAATAAAGCAGTTTTCTTTGTGTTTTCCTGATTTGTCTGTTCTGCAGAATATGGTTGTTTCACTTGCATCAGACCCAAACATTTGGGAAGCTGTTCTCAATAATAAGAAGGTTTTGCAGTTCTGCCAGTCAAATAATACAAGTTAGTTGTGCTTAATCACAATTTCTTTTTCATTGCAGAGTGTAGCCGTATCTCGTATAATAGCTTTCTTTTCTTTCAGGTCTTTTCACTAAAGATGCTGCTGAGAGTGTGTCAATAAGTGAGAATTTTGAAAGTCTTGGAGTAGATGATCCCACGTCTGATGGAAAAGAAGGTGGATTTCAGACCTTCTTGAGGGAGATGAAGCTGAAAATGTCGGAATTTATTGGCAAGGTCTCTGAAGTTGCTCTGAGTTTCATAGGACTGGGCCCTAAGGAAGGCTCTAGGGACGCCAACAAGGACTTCGTTGAAACAGCAGTTAAAACATCTTTCATGCTTGCTGTGGTGGTAATCTTCGTGGTTGTCCTGAAGAGGATGCCCTAGGAAGCAGGTCTCCTTATATAATTTGCTGACAATACTACAAGCATGGGTATATTCTGAAATTTGCCGTAGTGTTCTGCTCCTTGTATATATGCCGGAAACCGTAACTGGAAGATTTGAATGCCTTCTTCTCTCTGACATCTGGGAAGGAAAAACTAGTATATGCGCTTGCTTGTCTATATATTTATCTTAGGACATTATTACGTTAATGCTGCATATGATAGCTGTTACCTTTCAGTTGCCCTTCTATCTTTGGTTTTTTGTTTCTTTACGTGAACTTCTTGTTGAGACCTCTAAGCTGATGTCGGCTTATGAAAGTTCAAGTTGAAGACAGTTATTACTTCAACGCGCAGTGTGCTTATGGGATCATTTCTGGGGAAACTATAATAATAATAATAATGTATTATTATTACTATTATTATTGTTATTACTACTACTACTACTACTACTATTGTTACTTTTACTCAATCTAGCCTACCCTTCATCTTTGTATGATGATGATGTTACTGGATCTCAAATCTTAAGGTCTTTGGGAAATTGTTGAGGTAGTTATCAATATGAAGCGTCGGCAGTGGTGCATATAATGGAATACGAGACGTAGTTTGCTCTTTCAATCGGAAGAAATGAGAAAGATTCTTGTTTGAAGTATTGGCTATAGGTCCACTACTTGACTGAAGTGAGGTGCCGAGCTTCAATTTCGTATTTGAGTAAACTTTTCTAGGCGAGCATTCCCTTCTTGGTGAAATTTAGGGTTGTTAATAAGTTCAATTTAAAATCCGATATCTGATCAAACGGTATAAAAAATCAGATATAGAAAAAAAAAAATTGGTATCTGAATAAGATTTCAAATCAAATAAGGATACATAAAATGACATCCAATCGGATTCAGATCTAAGTAAATATTGTCTGGATTTGGATTCGGATTAGATATAGTTTTGAATAATATCTTATGATCAATATGTATAAGATTTGGATTTGAATGTTAATCTAAAAACTGGATTCAGATCAGTGTGGATTATGAATTTGGATTTTGGATTCAGATTTTCTATACAATTTTCTTTATCCTAATTGAATTTGAATCTGAATAAATAGATATTCAAAAGACCGATCTAATTTGAATATGATCAGTTGACATTCCTAATGAAATTGTTTGAGATGTATGGGTATGAAACATTCACGGCAGCGGATGTGCAAGTTTTCTATAGCTCTTCTAGAAGTTCACTGTTGTTCGCATTGAAGACAAACTGTTGACTAAAAATTTGCCACCAGCAAAAAATGAAACGGGTGGTCTTATTTAAATTTTTGTTGGCATTCAAACTATCCTTGCCCTAGTTAATGTGGTTCACTACAATTAATTTGAGTTTTATGAATTTACTTCAGCAAGCCACGCAATTTGATGCCCCTTCAGTCTTCAACTTGGTGGCAGCATACATCCTTATGGTGTGGCAGAAGGCTGGGTTCAAGATTTCTCGGAGAACAAATTACATGTATATGATGCTTTTATGTTGCTTCCTTTCCTTGCACGAGAAAAAAAAACAGAAAGGAAATTGATTAGCACGAGGCATTGTCTGTTCATGTGTTCAAAATGGAGCAGAATCACAACGCAAACAGAATTTTGGCAGTACACAATACATTTGCAGGAGAGAACACTGATGACCCGATGACCCCCTTCGTTGGTTGATTATGGCGACTAATTCATGCTCTGTGTCAGCCATGATTGATCAAAGGAAGAACAGGACCTCCCTTGAGAAGGTGGCCAAGTATCAAACCAGGCAGGTGAGTGGAGTCCATGAATTGACAAGTTAGGTTGCTATATTCTCTTCAGTCATCATTCTGGACCTCTGGTGATGAGTTCCTCTATGGGTTGCAAGCTTTTCTTGGCTGGAGAGCCGTTGGTAAAGTAAATGAAGCTCTGTTCCATTCCACCGGGGAGCAAAGCCTGGCAGAAAAGCTCTTTGAAACACTGAAAAAGCGCGCTATGCGTTTTTTTCTTTTTCTCCTGCGGGCTTCTGATTCCTTTTTTTTTTTTTTTTTTTTTTGCACACTTTAATAACTGAAGTCCTGTTTGATCTTTTCTTAGCAAATAGGGAGATTCTCTCATGGATGCCGTAGCAATTTATTAGTGCCTTCTGGGCATTAATATTCTAAAAATTCATGCTGAAGGGCCTCTTCTTTGAACTCTCCAAGGTGAAGCTCTACGCGATCTTACAATATAATGAGAAATCACGACATAATTAGATTGTTCTTGTCTAGGAGCTTTCCTGCGATTGGGATTCAATAACATGAAGACTCCAACTCTGTAAGAATCTCCAAGTAGTCTCGACTGAGCAATGGTGAGACTGTATGGGCGGCATAAGTTGCCTGGTTCAGTCGACCTACTCTTATCACAAAATTGTTCCGTGGTTTTACATGATTCAAAGCGGTTGATTTTGGCATTTCATCCAACTGTAAACTGCGGGGCGACTTCTTCTTTCATCTTTGGCGAGCCACGTTAATACGAATTCGTTCAAAGTGGTGGCCATACTAAAGTAAATGGTTCCTTGAATAAGAATCTCTGTCTCTCATATGGAATTAGTAAGATTCTAGGGTTTTTTACTAATCAGGAAAGATGGTGGTTGTGCCATCCTTTTAAGTTCGTGTGAGAAGAATTGAAGCGGATGCTTCTTAACAATAAATGCGAAACTTATGAGGCTCCCCATCTCACAACTGCTCATTTCAATTCCTTGTAAGAAGAAACTTTACTGTCATAAATGAGAAGCCCTGAATCCAAGCCGATCTTCACTCGCACATCGAGACGAGGAGTGACAGATAGCGACTTGATGTGTAATGCAACCAACGTACTTGAGGAGTGGGTGGTCCACAATTTATGAGTTTCGCCGGACCCAAACGGATCCCCTCTCGTGTTGGGCTCTTAATAAATTAAGCTCTCTCTCTCTGCGCCAACTAATCAACCACCAAGTTCATTTCTCTCTAAAATTCTGCATTTGGCATATCTAAAAAACCATTATAATATCCTAATGACTCAATTCTGTTATAATATCTTGGCGTTGCAATTGGCCTGCTGCAATCTTATTCGAGTGACTTGAGGTTTTCATTTTTATTGGCAACCAGTGATGAGGCAGATTCCTAAAGAATTTTCGCATGAAACGCAGAACTTGAAGCTTAACATCGCCTATAAATGGAAGAGATCTTAGACCTCAACACCAACAACTTGGACAGGAATGAGAAGTGTGAAATGAAAAGGTGGAGGCTTCATTTTTTCAGTAATAACTGAGATGCATCCGTTTTAGATGCTTCGCCAGTGTGGATTCCCTATATTTCTGTTTTTACTGTTTTAAAGAGCTTAAACGCCCAAAAGCAAGGCATTTCTTAAACAAAAAGAAATCGATAAAATAATCTTTCAGTAAAGTAACAGATACCACCGAAAAAGCGAGGTTTTCTCTCCTGTTTACTCTTGCCCAGAAACATGCCTCTTAAAAACGGACTCAGCCTGATTTAATTGCATAAGCAAGCACGGGATTCAATCACTGCTAACACATTCGAAAACACTCGAGCGATGAATTCTTTGCCTCCTTCAACGACACTCTTAGTTGCTGATGCAGACTGCAGCAAACTCATCACATGTAAACCCCAACAGATGCAAATCTCGAAACCCACCTTTTTCTTTTAGAAACACAAACAACAAAAGGACTCAAAAATGAACAAAACGACATGATTGATTAAGATTCCTGAAGGCAAAGTTTTACAGCTGACAGTAAAACCCAAAAAGCAAAAACTAAAAAAAAAAACAAAAAGCAAAGAGCGCTACCCTTTTTCTTTTTACATGTACAAAAAATACCCCCCACACCACACGCGTCAAAACACGTTGACACGTGCGGCGGAGCATGCCCCCTAACGCCACTATCAGCAGCAGTATGGATCATCTCCGCTCGCACTCCGCTGGCTTGGTCGGGAACCTCGCCGTGTCAGTGCAGTAGTCGTACACGAGCTGCTTGGCCCGTACCCACATCAGCTGGTGGGTCTGGTGCACGCTGAGCTCCGCCAACACCGGCTTCTCCCACCAGAACCTCTCCTGGTCCGTCTGGCCGCCTGTCTGGCACCTCCCCATCTCCTCCGGCTTGCCGGAGCACTCGCAGCCGTCAATTTCGAACCCTCTATAAGTGGAGATGAACGGCGCGTGGCTCCAGTCGGTCTTTACCCTTCCCCCTTGGGTTGCCCAATCGTCTGCGTTCCAGATGGAGCTATAAACTCCCATGGCTTGGTCCTTGGGAAACGGAATGCCTTGTTTCTCCTTATTGGAGAAGACTCTTACAGGTGTATCATCCACCATGAATCTGAAAATGAAGATCAACATGTTAGAGTTTCTAGACGGTAATGGAAGATTGTGGTTTTCTTCAGGAAAGTAGAAGTACGGTGAGGTCCTGTACACTTTTTGGTGGGCATTTGAGCTGGTAAGCAGGTAAGGTAGTTCATGCTATTTGCTTTACTTGCTGTTATATTGAAGAACATTGAAATAATTGATTGTGAAAGTAAATAAAAAAAAAGACAAAAGACAAATATGGAGGTTTTACTATTTATCAAAAATAAAAAAACCATTAGATTGGTCTCGTTTGTGGTAACGTGAAAAAAAAGCAAGTAAATAAGGTTGCACTGTTTAATAATTTTGCAAAGCATGACAAAGAGACATTAGGAAGCCAAAGCACCTCAGAGTGTCATATGCGGATTCAGAAGCTCAAATTTTAAACAAAGCAAGAGATTGAGTACTAAGTAATGTATTGAGAAATGGAAATGGCATTAATCTACGTTCAATAAAAATGGTCGTAGGAGGCTTTTTCAGCTTTTCATGTGCTTATTTTTGTAAATAAAAAAGAGTACACTGTAAAAAGTAGGCACATGGTTTTGTTATTTTCTCTTGCAACGAGACAATGCTTGTACTGGAAAAAGAAATCCACGATGAGAACAACTGCATTTGAACGAGAACAAAGCAAAAGCATAGAGAAAACAAAAGTTAGTAATTCAGACGCGGAGAAATGGAAATGGAAATGGAAATGAAAATTTCCCACACATTGCATTACAGAGAAACGAAACCAAATGAAATTTCATTGGCTCTCTTAATTGAAGAAGAGTAGAAGACTGATCACTGATCAGGTCCGTCACTTTTGGTCTTATGCCAACTCTCAAAACACCATGCAGGACAGAAGCAGTACGTATGGTGGTCAATTTTTTTCCCGTATAACTGAGGGTGATTTTCATTGTGACAACTGACAAGAATCATGACTCCTGACCCCTTCATAATTCTGTCAGACTACCCCAGCTGTGTAAAATTATGAAGTATGCACTAAACACCTTTATCACATTTCACATCGCGTATTTATTCTCATCGCAGAATTTACAGAAGTATTATTCAAGAACTCCAATCATCCTTCAAATGCCAAACACGATTTTTGAAAAGGAAAAGAAAAAAAAGAAGAAACGCAAACGAAGACCTCTTGGCCACCTTTTGGCATCGCCCAGTTCTAACAATGAAAAAGAAAGACAAGAACTATCAACCCTTTATAAAGTGCGCCAAAGCATTTGGCAGATATCTAGCAGAAGACCTCTACAGTATGGCTGATGAAAAGAGGGAGAGAAAGTGAGAGTCTTACACTACTTGCTGGTGATTCCAAAGCAAAGAGTAGTAGTGGAAATCCTTGGTTGGATCAAACCACAGATTGAGCCTCTGCTCCCTATTTCCCACACCATTGACATAGACATTGGTCTGCACCAGGTATGGTTCACCGGTTGTGTTCCCCAGGAACTCAAAATCAAACTCATTGTGAGCAGGACCATCAGAAGCCATCTATAATAAAACAGCACGAACAAGATTAGAAACCATCAACAACCCATATCATCAAAACCCAGTAAAAGCACAAAAAAGCAGAAAAAGAGAAGCGCAGCAGAAACACACGTAGAATGCAGTCACAGTTCCAGCAGAATCCCCCTCAACAAGCTTGATCTGCATAGTCGCCTTCCCGAACAGATACTTGTTCTTGGAGGCAAAACCGGCCCCTGAAATCAAACGGAAAAAGAAAAACCATTGAGTCAGAAACTTCAACGCAAAGAGTGTCAACACTCTGAAAGAGAAAAAAACTACAAGAGTCGAAGCAGACACACTGATTGTTCCACAACATTCCTACCGGAAGAGCTATCAAGCTTCAGCTTCAACGTCTCCCCCTGGTATTCAAGGTGATCGGAGGCCCAGCTGGGCTGAAACAGCTCATCGAACCTCGCGGAGTGAACCCAGATTGAGCCCACCATCAATGCATAAAGCAGGAACCAGGAGAGCCTGGACTCCATGTTTGTTCAAGAAATGAGAAAGAGCAGCTAACAGAAAGAAACGAGCTATGGATGAAGACGAGAGACCATCGCCAACAAATATCCATATATATAGCTGTAGGGAACAATGCCACTTAGGAAGGTGGGCCCACTCTAGACCCAAGTAGATCGGGGTCCATGTCAGGCAGGTAGCCGTTGCCACGCACGCTCTTGCTGAGCTGTGAACGGAGCCCACGCTCTCGCGGAGCTGTGAACCGGGTCCGGTGACGCAGGCTCCGAACCTGGACCTTCTTGTTGCAAACTAAGGACCCGGAAAGTTTCGTGGATCTAAAAGTTTAAAAACCCGGGGTGGGATAAAGGCAGCCAAAGCCAAAGGCAACCCGTTTTCGGGTCCCGGTGCAAAAAATGAATCTGGGTGGGTAGGTCATCCGGATAATTGATCTGGCCGTAAGGTCCACCAAGGTCCGACCCGTTTAAGTCTCGTTCGACGCGACACGTCGCTTTCGGAACCCAACCAATCAGCCAACCAGAGGAAGCCACGCGAGACAAGACAGCTGCCCGGAGCAGACTGTACAGCTGGCAAGATGCCGTACGGGAGGGGCCTGAAAGTAGGGGTGTGGGGGCCACGCCAGGCGGAGCCCACCCCACCCCGTTTAAAGGAGAGCGATGACGTCACCGGCCAGCTGGCCGGCAGCGGGGCCGATGCGGCCTCGCAGCAAAGTTTTACTTAAATATCCTCCGAGCCTGTTTACTCGGACGGTCGTGGGCATGGGCACTCGATTGTCGCGGGAGAAATGACTGGATTGTCCTTGAGAGGTTTTATCGACTACCCAACTTGGCTCGATCTTTGGCCAAAAATATAATTGTAAGTTGTGTATTTTTCAAGAAATCTTGCTAATAAGCAATCTCTCGGGACTCTTTTGATTTTGCATTTTAAGAAGACAATGTATTGTTTGTTTGCGATTGAGAAATTAATCGCTTGCATCTCTATCTCTGCGTTCTTCCCTTGTTCACGAACTAATTGTGTTTGGTATTTCACCGCAAGTAAAAAAACAAAAAAAACAAAAACTTTACCACGGCCGTAAAACACAGAGTTAAATAAAAAGAAGGGGCGTCCTTGCCCCCTCTTTAACCCCGTCCTTACAGCGCAGCGCAGGGCAGCTATAAATTTCCATTTACGTTGCTACCAGAGCTCAGTACACACCTAGGTATGCGTGTAATTTTCAAGTCAATCAGGCCTACTGTTGGGTACTTGCAAGAAAGTGACAATGTGGCCGTTAAATTTAGAGCAAAGGTCAGTCGTAGTAGAGTTTAAAGGGCGGAGATGGAAAATTACTTTTCCCTTCTTCTGTGGCGACTTCACCATTATGGTTCATCTTGCTTTCAACTGAGATTTGAACCAATAACTAGCTGGCTACTAGCCAGCGAGAATAACCAACTAAGCCAAAACCCATCTTGAGGCACAATGGCTCTTCTTTATGTTGTTTCAAGATGGATTTCAATTAAGACTGAGTGTAAGCCTACTTTCTTACTTAAATTGAAGCTTCCATGTGTTTCTTTCGGCTTTACTTTTGATTTCAGATCTTAAACCCAATACTGGATCCGATTATGTACAAAAAAAAAAACCAAAATTAATGATGAAGCATATAAGCGCCATGCACGTACGTACCCTTTTTTTTCTGTTTTTGAACGTATGAGCTGGATCCTGTTTGGCAGGAAGAAGTGGGACCCGGAATAAATGAAACAAAATCCTCAAATCATGAACCCGGCCGCTGCATTTTTGTTCACTGGTGAGTGAAATTTGAATCTGAGGAAAGAAAGAAGACAAATAACGGAAATACGAAAATAAAGAAAGGAAAAAAAAAAACAGAGGGTGGAAACGTCATCTCGAGAATGACAATGACTTCTCCAAGTTTTTCACGTGAAGAAAAGGAGTGCAAGTTTTGGACTACTATGCGTATGCTTCTTTGCAACGAAAAGCTTATATTATATATATATATTCTTTTTTCACAGATGAGGATCAGATGTACTTCGAAAGCAAGGGAGATCGCGAACACCAGAGTTCCTGATAATCTGTTCATCAAAAGGGTGTCATAATGGGTTTGAAAGCTCTTTAAGGAAGAAAACATCATTAATATATTTTGGTTGACAAATTTATGAAAAACTCAGTTTTGATAAAAAGGTGCGGATAATTTAGCCCGTGATCAAGTTTTTTCATAGAAATCACCGTTTTCACCTTGTTACCCAAACACAAACCACGTCCCTAAAACCGGTTTAAAAACTAGCTTTTGGAAAAACATGACTTTCACAAAAAATGATGTTTCCTAAGAGTGTAATCCAAACACAATAAAAAAACTTTTCTGATAACATTCTTGCAGTATTTTTAAAGCCAAAGTTAATTCCCCACATCTTCATAATATATAGTTATGACATTAACCCCAAAAATAATCGAAGCTGCAGATGGATCATGATCTTATGCGTTAGATCATGAAATATACATGCAGTTTAGGAACTTTGTCATGACTCTACAAACCGCAGAAACTCCGGGGTCGAGGAACTTAATTGGCACTTACAAACTGACGTAGTTGCAGAACTTTTAACTTTCCATTAAAAATCTCGATGAGGAAGTTCCAACCCCATTTGGTAATATACCAAAACCATTTCTATTGAATGAACATTCATGGATGACAATAGCATATGGCCCATTATTTAAGTCTCTTGGATTTTGATGCCTTTTATCAAGCAAGGATGCTTTTTCCGAAAGAGACAACCGCCATAAAAACACTTGGGTAGTGTTGTTAGGAGGATGCGGAGCATAAAGAATTCGTGGATACGCATCCCAATATATGCTGTTCATTATATGTGAAACCAACTTGGGGATGAAGTTTGATTAAAAAAAAGTCAAGTTTCGTTTATTTTATTGAGCAGTTCATGCATTAAACATGACCAAGTTGCAAAAAAAGCTTACAAGTTATAAATAAAAAAAAAAAACTTTATCGCTTTTCATTAAGCATATGGGATTAAGACGATTGTTAATTTGTTGAGATGTGAAATTTGTAATAGTTAATTGAATCTTACAAGCTGGATTGCAAATGGGTTCGAGCTAAGTATGTTGGAGATCGAGTTAGAATTGGAGCCACTGTAGCGAAAAAAATGACAAAAGCTTAACGGCTAAATGAATGTCTCTTGCTACAATGCCAAAGCTTTTGATGCATTCGAGAACAGATCGAGTAAAAGAGAAAGCTGTCAAAGTCTTCTTAATTAGTAGCCTGCTAATTGTGAATGACCTACTGCATCTAGGAGTTGATTTCTCCACTTGAATGCTGCATAAAGAAATCTAAAAGAATTCTTAACGCGATACTACTTAGATCCTCCAATGTATGAAATTGAAATGTCTTACTTACTCACTGGTTTGAATCTGTTCTTTCATATATTTGGCTGATTCATATATTAGTTCATTTTCTTGATGATGTTTATGTGATGTAGGAGCATTTATACGTAATATTTTACTCAAATACGCGCAGGCAGAGAGAGAACGTCATTCAAATCAAAGGTTGTCTTCATTTATGCAACATTTACACCATTTTCGATGAGGTACTGCTGTCTCCACCGAGTTATTTAGATGTTTTTATTGACTTACTTAATTGCAGTTTCAACGGTTCACGTGTGGCGGATTTGCACAAGAGCGCCCACCAACACACACACATTCATCGGCCTTGGGTAAATTGTTATCTTATCTGGATCATGGTTGGCAAAGATTGCATCATTTTCAATTTAAAAAGGAAGAAGAAGAAGAAGAAGAAGGAAATTTGCCCGTTTCACTGGGATGTGTTCACGTGCAATCTTGCGCGTGATAGATCTAACCATTCTTCTGCACCATACCCGGGCCATCAGACGAGCGGATTCCAAGGAATTAAGAATGACGAAATCAGGAGGTCTCTCTTACTCACACGCACACACCAATTAACCACATAAAATATGTTTCGGATGGATAAACGAAAGGATTTTTGAATCAATTCGTTTACGAAAATGTATATAGAAGGAATCTTTTATACAAAACCTCACGGATTGGGTCAAGGTTTCTTCGTTGATTTCAGATAATCTCAAAAGCTGGATTCATTATAAACCATGAAGATAACACAGAGATTATGAAAAACTGAAAAAATTAACAAGATTTCTGATTTCATGGTACTGCCGACGGGGTCCAACAGGAAATCTTCGATTTATGCCACCTCACATTCCATTTGGTTCCGGTTGAGAACGACAGCAGTTTCTTGCTTTTAGTAGAGCGTCAATTTGCAGATTCTTACAGAAAAAATGGTGCACACAATTCATCCATGCGGGTCCATCATTTTCAAAATTTCAAATAGCAATTCCCTGCTGATGAACTGCCATGGGTGTCAGGCCGAGGAAAAAACCCAAGGAACTCAGAATGGATAAGCATGAAAAGGGGTGCAGATGTTCTGAATCTCAAGCAGACAGGCATTGTGAGGCGTATAGGCTCTGAATATGCATCAATCGGATTCATAAATGGAGAAAATATGACGCGTGAACTGCCCAATCATTCAGAATGATTCGTCAAAATCTGAGACAGGTCGCCAAAAATGGTACACAGAGAGAAAGAGAGAGAGAGAGAGAGCCTTTATGACAGTCAGGAACAGGCTGTAATAGTCATCATCTTCCCTTGTATTTATTTGCTGCAGACCACCAAAACCCACGCCATCTGCATTCACTTACTACTTCTCTGTGTCAGCTAAGGAAGAGGGGGGAGAGTAGGACACAAGCAGAGGTGGTAATCCGGCCAACAAGGCAACATAAAACAGCTAGCAACTGGGTGTCTTTGGGTGCAGTTGATGGGCTAACCATGGGTGTCTTCGGGCTAATCCATTTTGGACCCACTCCAGTGGGGTCTCAAACTTTTCACAAGATTGACAACAACTTTTGGTGCAGGCCGCGATAGACCTCCTCCCTTCCCCAAATGGCATACCAAGATTAGATAGATATGAGAGAGTGAGAAAGGGAGAGAGAGCAGGAACCTTTGGACCAAAAGTAGCTGTTTCTTCAGAGTGTACTTCAAGTGAGCCCTGCTCGTCGCCAATGGGCAACCAGGACAGCGCCACGAGGGAAGCTCACGGTAAAAGGCCCGGGGAGACGAGAAGAGGAAGAAAAGAAATGAAAATAGTATTGAACAAATGAAATTTGATTAGTTTCCTCAATCTGCCCTTGTGTGCGTGCCTTTTGGTGGGGTTATGAGAAGGAAACCAACATTGGTTTAGAGTACAAACAGAAGGTAGATGTCAGCCACGTACATCTGGAGAAGATAAAACCTTACGATAATAAAGTCTTCCCTGTCAAACATTGCACGACCTCAGCACCAAAGAAAACTCAAAGCACATAATATAAGCCAAATAACAGATGCTTAAATAATATATTTCGTACAAGAGAGAATAGCAGCATTCGTGTTTACGAATATACGTTAGTGTCCTTACGCATCCATATGTATGCAATACAACGCAGTCGAAAAGGTCACCAAAAATTGATGTGATAACATGACTTTTTGATGAGACATCTGACTTCAAGGTTTTTAACCCATACGAAAGCTGCAGACACCTCAACTCGCATACGGGTTCCACATGAAAGAAAAACAGAAAACGAGTGAAACTCTTTTCTAAAGCATCAACTACGAGGCGACGTCCTGATGGAGGTGAGATAATGCAGTGGAAGGTCAGGTGGAGGAGACTCCTGCGAGGGTTGGTATAAGCTTTAAAGAGAAGTGGAGTCAGTTGTTCGCGGTGTCGTCAACATCGAGTTCGCGCGTGTGAACCATTATCAATGGTATGGGCAACTCTAAGATGCCTCTTTATCTTAGCTTAAAATGCAATCCTACTATTTTTACCAGAAAAGGACTCAAAGAGGCCAATATATGTGCTGAAACGGCATATCAGCCTTAGTTTTACCAATTTTTTCTTGCCCCTTGGAATCGTTTCAGTGAAATGATGTGTAAATCGACTGATAGGCCAATGAAAACCGACGCTGACAACTACCGTTGGAACTTGGATGAACTACAGGCAGGCAAGGGATGACAGAAAGGACCCATCAGAGTGAGAGAGATATAGAGAGGATACAGTCTGGCCTACAAGAGTGTCGCTTATCCGACAGAAGCAGCTCGAAGGTGTCACTGATGGAAGATGTACCGTGGCTCATTCTAGTCCTGTCTCTGGCTATTTACGTTGCACTTCTGTCTTAAGAAATCATGCATGCGAAATAGCCACCTGAAGGAAAAGAGAAAGAAAAGCCAAAAGCTCGCATATAAAAGGCAGTGAGAGGACACAAAGGAACAAATGCTTCTATAAATATGAGAAATTAGAGATTACAGCATCTCAAAAACAAAAGAATTTTTGACCCGCTTACCCCCTTAAAGATCATTACAAGAATGAGAACTAAAGCCCTGTTTGATGGCAGAAAAAAATTTAACATAGTAAATTTACCATAGAAAAGAATTCTGAAAAAAAAAAAAGGAGAAAATTTTTCCTTCTTCCAATCTGAGGTCCTACTTGATGGCAAGGTAGTTTTTTTGCAGGGTAAAATTAACTGTGCATGGTGCACAGGGTAAAATAAAGGAGAAACTTTTTAGATGACCGTTGGAAGATGTGGTTTTTTTTTGTTCTCCTCCATTTTCACGTGGGTAATAAGATGCTAACGGCCACCATGAAGCAGCAGCCACAGATTCAATAGCACAGCAAGCACAGCAACAGCAAAGCTCTCATTCTTCCAAGTAATAAGAAAACAATACCCATCATAGGAGTCCACTAGAGAGGCTACCCACAGACAACTTTAAATAAGTGACATGCGGAGAAGACATAAGCTGAGTCAACTAATAAAAAACTCCTATGTTCAATATAGTAAATCAAAAACCATAAATCTACATTCCAATGACTGATACACTGACAGGTGGAGAAAATGAGCAAACTCAAGATCATGAAAACCAAGGTTGTAGGAACTCATCCTCAACAAATGGGAGATATCATTAACACAGAAGCATTCTCAAGTTAGCTGTTGAAAACTTGAAATGGATGATATTGATATTCCAGTAAATTAGGATTTGTATTTCAATGCAGAAATCAGTCAAAAGAGTTTCCATTGATAATGCAATGATTGTTCAGTGTCAGCAGCATCAAAAAAGACAATCAACATCTACAGGTAAATAATATACTTATGCATGGCTTAACTATGAACAACTTCCAGTAAATTAGGATTTGTATTTCAATGCAGAAATTAGTCAAAAGAGTTTCCATTGATAATGCAATGATTGTTCAGTGTCAGCAGCATAAAAAAAGACAATCAACATCTACAGGTAAATAATACACTTATGCATGGCTTAACTATGAACAACTGTATGTCAGTGTTTTCAAAGCTCTATATGTTGCTTTTGGAATGTGGACAAAAAAGCCAAATACAGCAGAATTCTGTCATTAAAGCATATATAGTTAAACACCTTCAACGTATTCACGTGGAAGCTGCACCCCACCATCTTGACCACAAGCAGAATAACCACTGAGACGCAAGTTCCCCTTAATAGGTTCAACAGACAAGGCTCTTCTGAACCAATCAGCTGTCTGCCCCAATGCCTGTTCAAACAAGCACTGTCAAAAATGAACCCCACAAAGTAATCTGATATGGAGTCAACAGGTAGATAGTTCAATAAAGGTTACTTATTTCAATGGAATATGGACTCTGAATGTTTGAAACTTATAAAATATTATTATACAAGAGAACGTGAGGGATAAATTGCCAAAACATAAAGCTTAACATCTGTATAGATTTTTCTATGCTCTTTACTAGTTTAGTAGCAGTCAACTTGGTAGATAAAAATAGAGAACCATTTTAAATGTAAAATCTAAAACATGCTCCTACTACCTCACATCTGGTAACCACATAAGAAGTGAAGAAGTAGACATAATTCAGAGAGACCGCCATTCAAGAGGAGTTCACGAGTTACATGAGTGTAGAAAATATTTTGGTTCCAAGCGCTATAGGTAGTTTAAATTGTAACATCTGTATCACTGTGCAGAGGTCAAGATCTATGTCACACAAATGTCAGATGCGGATGCAGCATTTTTTCAATATACAAGCCCAAGTAAGTATATATGCACGCCTAAGTCACAGCAACAGCAAAGCTCTCATTCTTATCCATATGAGAGGAGCACTAAAGGTTTAGAAATGGACAATAAGCTTATCCACTCATCACAGCTCTCATGTTGAACAGAGAAATCTGTAGGTAACACCATGAATCTGCTTGCTGTAAATGGACAACATGGATGTCCAAATTGCAGAGGAAAAAGAACAGATCAGTTTCAAACATACTCATGCAAAATAAATTTGTTTGATGCTAAATTTGAGTATTTTCAGCATGAGTTGCAAGGTGTTGTTGTAAGATGGACATAGCAAAATAATCGTAAGGCGCTTTACTTTTTCCTGAACACACCACTTGCAAGGTCTGACTGTTTTTCGGGTGTCAACAAAATGAAAGAAAAACAAAAACACAAAAAAATAAGAGAAACCGACCTCCTCTACCGATGGGTTTTCTTCTCCAGCCCTTCAGAAACTCCGCTGACCGATCCATAAGTAGCTTAGACGCATCGCCAGCCTCTGGCCACCAGAACTCGCTGACGGTGAGAAGATGAGGGCTTGAGAGAAGAGAGAAACGAACGGCGAAAATGAAAGTGTCCGTTGAACAGAGGGAGTAGCAAGATTTTGAGGCTTCGATAGAGGGAGAGGAGCAGTGAGAAAGAGAAACGAGAGAGCCCTAACGACTCCTAAGAAAATCCGCAAAAAAAAGTCGAACCTTTACCCTTTTCGTACAATTTTTTCACGGTAAAAGTTCTGGCGTTTGATGGCAAGCAGAAGAACCATACAACAAAGTAAACTTTACCTCGATGCACAGTGTTTCCCCCAACAATCAAACGGGGCCTAAATAGACGTGCTTGGAATTATAAAAGGTATGGCCCATAGAAACACATCTTCAGATTAACCACCTATTTGGGTGAAAAAAGAAAAAGGTGTTGAAAAAGATTTTTCTAATATACAGCACCTTGGGTGAAATAAAATACACTACATACTTGGTCAACCGATTGGAAGAAAAAGAAAAATAACGGTACATGTATCTCTTTCTTCTCTGCTCTTGATCATTCAAAAGGTGCATTCAAATCCATGAGCTGGTTAACTTTGCAACTCTCCTTGAAGCAAACTTCCAATATAGCATATATTATGCTGACTGCAGATTGATGACAGCACAAAGGATAAAAAAGAAAAAGAATAAATTGCCTTCCCAATCCCAAGGAGAATCAATTTGACATCCCAATCCATCTGAGAAAACCCCCATCTAGACCTTTCTGTAGAAAGTGCCAGTTGCATCAAATAAGTTTGCACTTTGAACCCACCTGAAATCATCAGAACAAGGAAAAGTAAAGCAAAACAAAGAACCAAGAGAAGACACTCTATTATCTTAGAATGAAAATCATAAGTTATAACAACGATATAGCCACTAATTAAGCCAAATATGCAGGTTAAATAATGAAAGAGCATTTCAAAGGGACATTTTGAGAACAAGATTGCCAGCTGAGAGCTGCAACAGAGGTTTGTTTTAAAGCTCCGTAGACATGCAATAGCATAGTTTGCCTAAAGCTACAGCCACTCCAAGTAATCATCCATAACCAAAAAAATCAGGATATGATGACATCAATCAGTCAGGAAAGCTTAAAATACAGTTACCAAAAGCCATGATCCTTTGTCCAGGTCTCCCTGCTATTTTGAAACTAACCAAATAAGCCGACACTAACCTTTTCCAGTAAATGACAAAAGCAGACACAACATAAAAGGTCTACAAGGGGAGGAATTTATAACTCAATGTCATGATGAAACTGATTGTAACTCCCATCACTAGTAGGCTCCCCTCTAATGAGGTCAACAAGGAATTGATAAAGAATGGTTGATTTCATCAACAACAAACTGAAACTTTTATCAACAACTCCTACGAACACAGGAGAATTCCCATCTTCAAGAAACTGTCTAAATACAGATGAATCCTAGGGAAAATGTCACCAATGTGTGTTAAATGGTCAGAATGAAAAATCAGAAAGGCAGAATATTCATACAATTGACTCATTATAGTTGTCCTGATCTTCATAGGTGGAAAAGAGTTTTTAGCAAGATAAGGATGATACCATACAGAGAGAGCAGACAAAATTTACATAACAAAAAAAGGAAAAGGAGAAGAACAAGATTTGAAAAGTGAAAACTTGAATCAAGGATCTTCCATATATCAGAGTCTAAGTCACATTGGCATGGTGACTTTACCCAAGTACGAATACCAGTAGGGTGGTACTGGTATGTGGGCACAGCAGTGGTACGTTTGGATCGGTTTCGGTAGGAACCCATCCAAACCATCATTGTTTGTTTTTCTCTTAGAAGCATTGTCTTTGTAATGTATTGAGTATGAATTTTGTTTTAAATTTGTGTTTTTGTGGAATTTTTCACACACACACAGATATATATATATATATATATATATATATATATATATATATATATATATATATATATATATATATATATATATATATAAACACACTTGTGTATATATATCTCATTCATACGTTCTTTTTTTGCCATATCTGCATAAATCGCCGTATCAGTACCCGTTTCCCCATACCATGCCTATGTGACTTAGATAAGAATGCTACCAGCAAAAACATACTTGACAAAGTTATTAGATTAAAGCCTCACTTAAATAGAAAAAATAATGCTATTGGTGCCTATTCACCTCAAGCAAGACTAAGTGGAAAGGTTGGAAAAAGAAATCTCACATACCGAAAAAGAAGTAAAGAACTAAATGAGTATCTTAAACATTGGAGTACATGCGTAGGTACATTTTTTAATTTGCATATAAAATTGGCAAAAATCATTCCCAACATTGCAATATAATCTATACTTCTACAGCCAACAGCTAACACCCAAAAGTGATCAGGAAAGACACATGAAGACTTTCTAGATTGAAGAGCACAACTTGATACAAGGAGCCTATTTAAACAGCATGTTCTTTTCACAAATTTTAGGTACCAAGTGACCATAATTTACCCACCAAATATATATTCAAACATGTAACCTACATCTACATAATATGTTTTCAGAATGTCAAGTTAAATGAACCATGATCATTCTATCTACACTGTCAAGAAGTTGTCATTCACATAGTGAGTTTGGACTTGTCTCCGGCTCATGACATTGGTTAACTGTGAACATGACCCCATCTTGAACAACACTAGAAACTCAGGAATTGTATACCAGCTAAAAGACATGCAAAGTGAGAAGCCAGCCGATGAAAAGAGCATGACAATATCAACCTCTAACAGAAATGGTTGGTTACACATGTTCAGATATAGACATATACATATAGATACATGCAAAATGCACATGTGATGTTTCTTCATTCAATCTTATTGCATATGAAGTTACAGACTCCAACTAAGCTAAACATCTAAACCACTGCCAAGGGTTTAACGTCTAACAGATAACACTAAAATTTGTATATACACTTTTGGGTAATTGCAGGGAAAAGGGAAAAGCAGAAAAAAAAAAAACAAGCAAAGAACTTTTGACATCAAGGATAGACAACAGGACAGTATAAGATGGATAAATGAGTTAAAATGATTTTAGATGTTAGTCAATGCACGCATCCTCTGCATAGAAGCCAGACTGGAACTTTCAAAAAGATGGTCATAATCCATGTAAAGATAATACAAAGGCGAAGTGGAAGCACTAGCCATATCAATTCAAGCCTATTACGACCATAATTATGGAAATATCATTAAACGAATAATAGATTTCAATATACATTAATGTGGTTATAGTCATTGATGCAAATAAAATCTAAAACGATAAAAGAAAAAGTCAATCATCTGTAAAAAATTTTCTAGATATCGACTTTAGAGTGTTCACCCATATGTTTACTATCTCTTGCAAGTATTTCAAAGATAGTAGAGTTCAGGTATGCTCTAAAACTTAAAAGAAGCCTTCCCATAATACATGAAACCATGGAAAGGGACACCTTTTCCCTGAAATCTCGAACTTGTGCATGAAACACTTTGCTTCATAAAGGGAACAGTAGTAAAAAGGATAACTAGGGAAATGGAGTAAACATCAATACCTTAACGCATGCCAAAAATCTCTTCAGGAGGGTCATAAACATGGCGATCTGGAAACATCTCCTCAAAATCTTGCTTAACTCTGTTTCTCAGCAGAGGATGTGGAAGTAGCCCTTTCAACAAAATTCTGAAGGGCAATTCCTGTGGTGCCTCAGGAGACTTCTTCATGTCTTCATATATATTCATGGCATCAGCAGGTGAACCATATTTCAGAAAGCCTCTAATCACCTCAGCATAAGTTTGAGAATCAGGAAACAGGTCATCCTTCCTCATCATTTCCCAAACTTGCATTGCGTCATCCATTTTTTTACAACTAGCCAAGGCAATTATTAAATCTTTGTACAAGTAAACGTCAGGCTTGTACCAATCTTGTTTCTGGATTATCTTAAATAACTGAGAGCCAAAAACGTTATCAGATAAGCAAAGTTCACGGATCACACAAATAATAAGCAAAAGCATGAAAAACTTGGGAACTAAAAAGCCGAAAAATTGTATGATAAAGATCTTAAAGAAATACCTAATATACACCAGGTCAGATTGAAATACTCAACAACATTTACAAAGTTGAAGAAGTCATTGAAGTAGATCACAGAACTCAAAAAAGGATTCTAAACTACTCTTTAGGAAATCTTGAATAGTGAAGGATTCCAACCTTGTTTACACAAGTATGACGGAGTAGCAGGACCCAATAAAAGAAGTTAATCCTGAAGGAAGAGCCCACTAAGATATGTGATCCTAAGCCTTTCAAGGAATGACACAAACTAGTGTACAGTGTTCCGTAGTAATTGAATATCAAAAAGAAATATTATGCAGCAAAATTTCTTTAATTCAATTACCCTAGAACCAAGCTATCAAAATCCTTCCACCTTGGCAAATCAATTGCGATGACCATTGAAGCAGCAAGACAACCGAGTAACATGAAGCAAAACAAAATAAGGAAAGTACACATTGCTGACATCCTAAAAACTACAACTTGCGAAATGACCTCCCGACACTTAGATTCCAGAAGATTGACACATCCTCATGTTAAAAGAGGTAAACTGAATCAATCGACCACAAATTCCATTAAGCTCCAAAGCTTGGATCGCCAAAACCAAATTCACCAACTAACCACTTACAGAAATCTTAGCAGAAAACCCCCAGTAAGATAAAACGCATAATGAGAGCAAAAAATAACGGAATTAACGAACACAAATCGAGCAAGGGAATAGAACAGAAACGAAACCAAAATCCATAAAATCTTTTTCACGTCTCTATAGGTGATTTGATAAACCAATGATTTTTTTCCATGTTCCAGAATACTGTTAACCAACACCTTAACTAGTGGATTACGAGAAACTGAATCAGATTTTGCAGTTTTTTCTTCTGTAGTACCTCGACGTGACATAAGCGTGAAAAGTCTAACAATTCAGAACTGAAATTAGCACCAATCCAATCCCAGAGGTCTCGCCAGAAGCAGGAAAGTTGACAAGAAAACACGTTCGCCTAACTAATTGCATAAGCTCACAAAAATTCTCAAAACAGGAATCGCCACCTACTAATTCCAGAGATCTCGCGTAGCAGGAAAAAAACCACATTCAGCTATTAAACCAAAGGAAAACATAAAAAGGTTCCCATGAGAGACGGGAGATAGCAAAAACATGCCTCGCGAGGCACTCATAAACGCCTAAAAATCGAAACAAAGCCATCGATAAGGGCCCGTTTATCTTCAACAACTACATTACAAAGACAAAATGACTGTTTATCAATTCAAGGAATCCGACCAAAAAGCAAGTGTGACGAAGATAGAAGGAAAAGAACGAAAGAACGGACCCTGAGAGCCAGAGAGACCTCCTGCTGCCGCTCAAGCTCGATAAGGACGGCCACCATGTCCATCTTCAGCAGTCTCAGAACGTGCGTCCTGATGAACTTCTCGAGATTCTCCTCATCATCCTTCAACCGCTTAAGCCCAAGGATAACGAAGAGAGCCTCCTTTCCAATCATCTTCTTCCCTCTCCAGAGGGGGCCCCTCGGCCTCCCGTCGTGGTAATGGCGGACCCAGACTGAGGCGCCTTGTTGGCACTGATCGTCGGAGCAGAGAAGACGGAGGAGAGGCGACTGACGGGAGGAAACCGGGTGATGGGCAGGAAAGATTCGTCGGGGATATGCCGGACTCCGAAAAAATCCGGCGAAAATGGCAGAGGATTTTGACCTCCAGAAGGATCGAAACGCCATGGTAGTGGGCCGAAACGTGGGATACGCCAGTGACCCAGAAACCCCTCCTTAGACCTAGAAAAGCCGTTCAGGTTCGTTATCGATTGGGTAGAAGTGAGAACATCGAGATGAATGAGTTAACTAAGTATCAGATCGACCTTTTCGAACAAGTGATAGGTCAAGATCATGTTTATGGATTGGACAATATGAAAAGAGAAATCATATTGAAACTTACTTTTATTGATCAATTAGAATTGCTTTCTAGTGACTCATAACCGTCTCAAAAGGTCTAATATGCATACGTTGCTAGTAAAAGTCAAGAAGATGGATCCATCAAATTAACTCAGGGGAATTTCCAAGATCGTTTTCTTTATTTCATTTGGTACCTTATAAGAGTAAACCATATATGCATATGGCACAAAAGACATCTAAAATCGATTTGGGGATATTTCTTATCTTAGTCATTAGTAATGACTAATGAGAGATCTTGTGATTTGTAATGGCCTAATATGTCTTGCATGTAACCTAGGATGCAAGTAGACCCATCTAGGCACTCATACATCGAGAAATATGAGTTGACTAGGTTGGGCCAAAAAGTCAGTTTTTGGCTCACGTAGGGAAGGAATTTACAAAAAACGGTCCAGTGAGCACCTCATACATATGTAATAATAGATCTGAACACTTGCCCCAAATAGACTTCCATATCATAGTTGTTCATAATTGTTCTAGTGAATAACTAAGGAAAATTGTGGGGGATAAAAAGGAATTCATAAAAATTCTCTTAGGAGCAGATCATGAATTAGTAACTGCATCTAATATCTGAAAAAGTCCCATGGAGTACAATTCACTTTCAAGATGTCTTGATGGTGAAATGGTAGACACGCGAGACTCAAAATCTCGTGCTAATGAGTGTGGAGGTTTGAGTCCTCTTCAAGGCATAATATTGAGAATGCTCATTGGCTGAGCAATTCAATAACAGATCTTGTATCTAATCGATATTGATATACCGAGTATCTGTTGATAGGAAGTATTCCAGCGATCCCCACAATCCAAGTTCGATCACAGTGTTCGCCAGTGCGATAACAAGAAAGTTGGGACTCGGATTATGATTTTTAAAACAAATTGATGGTTTTATTTCAGTTGAACATGCGATGGCTTACAAAGCAATCAACGGTAAAGCCTTCCACAAACACTGGTTGTAATATGTTACAGAAGTGAAAAGAACCATACAAATGTACTCATTCACATCACATGCAGCAGCAGCATACGGAATTCAATTCTTTCTCAGTTGAAAGCCAAGCAAATGCAGACAAGCCAACAAACCAAGCCATTACGTTGTTTGAAAAAAATTTTCATAGTTTCCTGCCATACGTGCTGCACCAGACAGGAGTTTAATTGCCACATCCTCCTCTTCAAATTCAGTCTTCCATTTGTTGGATTCAGCATCATACGACATGCGCGTGGACGTCTCCAAGATGTAGCAGTTGATGGTAAGGTCATCTGCCCACGTCTGTAGAGCTACGCTTCGGTAGAGAAACTCGAAATCTTTGACACTTCTTACTGCAAGTGATATATCGGATAAGCGCGTCAAGCTTAAAAGTTCATGCAGAGTAGCTTCTTGACTTCGACTTTCAGTTTGCCAAGCAAAGGAGCTGGCCCGCATTTGGAAGAGTTCCATATACTGCAGTTTGGATATAATTCCACTAGGAATGCTCCTGAGACGAACCGTGAAAAGGAGAAGCAGGTGTCTTAGTTGAGTCAGTTCACCAATCTCCTCTGGTAACTCCTCAAGTGGGGTGCCAGAGAGGTCTAGCACAAGTAGCTGCCTGAGTGCCCTTATATGCGCTATATTCTTCAAGCATCTGTTAAGCCCCAAGTCAAGTGACCTAAGCTTCACAAGCTTGCACACTGATTCCGGCAGACAATCCAGTTTAGTCAATGACAAATCTAGAAACCGAAGTTCCGGCATCTGGCCGAAGAATTCAGGCGAGATGCTGCTCAGTGAAAGGTTGCCCTTAAGAGTCAAGGCAGTGAGGTTGGGGCAGTTTGGATTTTGGTTAAGGCTGGTTATTTGGTTTCCTGCTAGTGATATCCTCTCGGCTTTTGCCCATGCTTCCTTTTCAGGGGCCTCAAGTAGCGTCTGCCCTTTCTTAATTATACACTTCCAAGATTTCACAATTATAGCCAATTTTTTCATCATACAGTTGATCGTAACTCTTCCTTGATCATCAGGCCTGTCTAGCAGTCCTGCATCTGATAGTTTTTCTACTAGAGGAGCACATTTTGAGAAGGCCTCTGAAAGTGACATTTCCTCTGTAAAATCTATATAGCCTTCTATTATCCAAGCGAAGCTCAGTTTGCCCACGCCGATCTCATTGTCTTCGGCATAGAATGACCCAGCAGAGAAGCAGTCCTTCAAAACTTCACTTTCCAAACGATCGTAGCTTTGTTTCAATCGCGTGAACACCTTCTTCCATATTTCCTTCACAGGCCTATACTGCATCAGATCGATTAACATCTTAAGCCAAGCATCCGCATCAGTTTTACCTGCCATGGCTTCTCCTACGGCCTTAATTGCAAGTGGCAAGCCGCCACACTCTTCAACAACGTGTTTGGCTATTGGTTCAACTGCTGGCTGCTGCACCACGTCGCCAACTTCTTTGCAGAAGAGCTGCCATGCATCTTCCTTTCCCAAAGGAGACACTTTAATGTCTACCCGCGTACCCATAAGATCGCAAACTTTATGGTTCCGCGTAACTACCAAGAGTTTGCAGCCATTTTCTTGAGTGGGTAGAGGAACTCCAAGATCTTCAAGACTAATCGTCTCCCACAAATCATCTAAGACAAACAAGAATTTCCTTTTCTTCAACTTGTCATATAACAATGCCGCTGCTTTCTCCTCGTCCTCTTCTTCCTCAAGTCCGCTGAGGCCCAATTCCTTCCCTATGTCATTCCTCAGAGTTCTCAAGCTCCCTCTATACGAGACATTGACATAGAAAATGTAGTCAAACAGTTTAACCTTTGCTTCTTGAAGTAGCTCAGCCACAGACTTAACATAGTAGGTCTTTCCAACTCCACCCATACCAAAAACTCCAATCTTCACTACCCCTGGACTCAATAAGCACAATAAAATTGCTTCCCTGATGCCACCTTCGTTCTGCTCCGTTTCTCGATTATCACTTTCAGCAGGGCCTACGTCCTCTAGGTCCTTCGGTGGTTGTCGACGGAACATCGTAGCAACCCTCTTCAGGATTGATCTGGAACGAGGCATCTCGAGCACTGGAGCAAAAGTTGCACATGAATTAGCAAAACAATGGGTTGATTCAGAAAAATGGAGGGACAGCAGAAGACAAGTTAATGTTCATGCAAAGTGAAGAACAGAGAAACGGCAAGTCCATGAAAACTACTAAACGTGTTTGCATCTTCGATTCTGAAAATTCACAAATATTCAAAGGAAGAAGCTACTTGAAATAAATATCAGGAAAAAAGCGAACCCCATTGACTGTACTAACTGCATTTGAATCCTTGATGCGGAAGTTCACAAATTTAGTTATGGGAAGTTCTATGATCTCTCTCTCCCTCTCTCTCTTAAAACTTCTAAAATTTATGCCATGTTAGTCCACCTACGAATCCAACTTTTGACTTTATTGAATCAGGAAGACAACCCCCAAATTTCTAAATGCTTAACTGAAGCCGGAGCCCACACAGCGTGTTGCCAACTGCCTGGGCCCCAGATCATTCTGCAACATATAAAAGCTCACAATTTTGTGTTATTTTTCTTTTTAAGTTAAAATACGTGCATACGTGTCTTCAAAGTAAAAAAATGTTTCATTTTTCGATGTTTTAATAGTGACAATGAGCATTACGTTTTGTGAATGACACGGTAAATCGGGCTTCATTAATAGATATGAATCGGGAACTCATCTATAGTTGTGAGCAAAATATA